>MVAJ01000079.1:42144-75102 GCA_014825545.1 Cystofilobasidium capitatum | reverse complement strand
GGAGGGCGGGTGGGGCGACGTGGTGGGAGGTGGAGTGGAGGAGGGGTGAGAGGAGTGATGAGCGGAGTGTGGAGGGGGGGGGGGGGGGGGTGTGTGGGAGGGGGGGGGGGGGGGGGTGTGGGGGGGGGGGGGGGGGGGGGGGGGGGGGGGGGCGACCAGCGTCTACCTGTACGAAGGGTGGGAGGCGTTGAAGATCTGGCCGGGTTGAGCACCGTAGGCCGGGCTCAGAGGGGTGTGCTCGGCCGTTGGCGATTGCGGGAAGGACGAGCGAGGCGAGTCGTCGTGGTAGGGCGAGGTGGCGCCCGAGGCCGCGGGCGAATCGTGGTAAGACGAATGCCCGCTCGTGGGCTGTGAATCGAAAAGCAAAGGGATCTGTCAGCACATGAAGCGAGAAGAGATAGGTGCGCCAAAGGAACTCACGTCGTACCATCCTCCTTGAGGTCCAGCGCTGTGCTCCATGGGGGCGGCTCCTCCCATGCCGGCCGTGTCGTAGGAAGCGACTGATCCCAACGACCCGATTCGGTTGTGTCGACCAGCAGGGGCAAACGCCATGGGGGGTTGTTGGTCGAGCGCGTCGGTCGACCGAGCGGCCAGGGCGTCGAGTCGCATGGAGCTACCTGCACCATAGCCTGCAGCAGCGGCGATTCCGGCCTCCTTTGCGTAGCCAGAGTCCCAGGCATCGTCACCCTCAGGCGTCGAGTAGAAACTCTGCTGCGCAGCCTGGCCGGCCTTTGCCTTCCTCTTCCTGGCGAGGACAAGCGCGAGCAAAGCGAGAGCGGCAAGGGCAGCTACTCCGCCCACAACTCCGCCGATGACGCCGTTGCGGGTCGAGGTCGACATGGCCGTCGTCTTGGCTGCAGTCGACGTGTTGCCCGAGACGGCCCCGGCGGCGCTGGAGGAAGAGGCCGAGGCAGAGGTGGCCGTCTTGGAGACAGCGGAGGAAGAGGCGGTCTTGACCTGGGCTGCGTACTGGGTGCGAGTCAAGGCGAAAATGGAACTAACGTCAGACTTTTGTTTGCACAAGACGAGGCAGAAATGAGGAACACACCTTGGCCTTAACGAGGTCGGCAGCCCGCTCAGCGATACCGTACGTCATCTGCATCAGATGCGCGCTGACCTGCAAGGGCGCGACGGACGCGTCAACGACTCGGAGGTTGGTGGTTCCGTAGACGATAAGGTTGGTGTCGACGACTCCTCCACTGGCCTGGGGCAGCATGGGGCAGGTTCCGACTGTGGGTGGAGCAAAGCAGAGCGGTTGGTATGTCAGGTTGGATGTGCTGGGGTGCAGGAGAGTACTCGAAGAAACGGACGAGGGTGGTATTCGGTTCCACTCTGCTGCTTGATGTAGGTGTTGAGCGTGTCGCCAGTGTAGGTGGTGCCGGGAGCGCTCTCGACAATGAGGACTGAAAAGGACGGCGAGGGTTTCAGCGAGCCAGCCGGTGAAGGTGAACAAGAAGTCGCTCTCGAACTCACAAGTGTTGAGAGGAGCCGACCCGCCGACCTTTCGAACGAATGCGAACCCAGCGGCCATGATGTCAATGTCGTAGCCGAGTCCAAAGTACTTCGGGTCGATGACCGGGTAGTCGAACGGCTCGGTCGAGTTGATGAGGATCGTCCCGCGCGAGTAAGGGTGCTGGAGCGCGCACTGGATGCCGGCACCGGTCGCGCCGCTCATCATGTTGAGGATGATCTCGAGCTGGTGGCGGAGAAGAAAGGAGAGATGGCGGAGAAAGTCAGCCGAGGTCTGATGGTGAAAGCGGAGATGGGTTTGTGGTACGCACCTGTCCGAGATCCTTGTTGGAAAGCCACTCGTTCTGGATCTGGTACTGCGCCTTAAGTCCAGTGGCGACCGTGTCGGGCAGGTCGTTCCACGAGACCATGTTGTTGACGTTAGTGGTTAAAGCGGACGTAGCCGTCGAGGCGTACGTGGCGTAGTCGTCGTCGATGTCGGCCATTGAGGCGTAGAAAGTTGCCTCGTTGATCTGAAAGTGGGAACAAGAGCGTCAGGTCCGTTGTGCCCGTCGAAGAAAAAGAATGAGGTTACGACGGTACACACGTAAGTCCACTCAGACTCGGAAAAGTCTCCAGCCTTGTACTTGACCAGGTCCGCCGCCGCGTACGTTTTGTTCTGCATCTCTCCCCATACCTTCTCAGTCCCGCTGAAGTTGAGAACGAGCGCAGCCAGCGGTCAGGACATGGAGTAGCTTGCAAAGGATCGAACGGCGAAGACTGACGAGGTATTGTAGGCTACCGAGGCCGAGACGTGGTCCTGGAGGTTGTACCCGACGGGAAGGTCCGAGACGACTACACGCACGAGGGAAACGTCAGGAATTAAGCCAGTGAGGATCTCGGCCTGGAGAGAGCCGCACCAGTGATACCGAGGCCCGTCAGTAGGTCGCTCGGTCCGACTCCGGACAGCTGCAGCATCTGCGGCGAGTTGACCGTTCCTCCAGCAAGAATGACCTCCTTGCCGGCGTTGACCTCGTACACCGTCCCGCCCTTGCTCGCGGCAAACTTGACCCCCCCAGCAACGGCGCTGCCGGACGTGGTCGAATTCCAGACGATCTCGGTCACCTGGTATCCCGTAAGAATAACGAGGTTGGGTCGGTAGTAAGGGTCTACGTAGCCCGACTTGGAGTACGACCGGGTCTGGTTCGAAGGGTTCAGCGAGGAGGGGGTGAGGTTGACGCCGTGGTTGTTGCCGCCGTGCTGGTCGATGTTGGCAAAGCCGAGCGCGGTGAAGGTCGGCACCCAGTACTTGACGGCGTCGTAGATGTATGCGGAGAATCCAGCCTGGATGGGACCATCGGTCCCGTGCGCAGACATGTCGGCGACGATGCCGAAGGTCGACTGCTGCTCGGCAGTGGGCGCGGTGAAGTTCTCGGCCTGAAGAATTGGCACGAGGTCATGGAGGTCAGGGATTCTTCAGGAAAAGGGGAGGAGCGAAGGAGCGCACCTTGTTCATGTACTTGGTCATGACCTCTCCGTTCCAGCTGTTCTCGCCGTCCGGGTTGAGCGTGTCCCAAGCATCAAACTCAACGTCGGCCGGTCGAACCCAGAACAGACCGTTGATCGCGCCCGACCCTCCGAGCCCCTTGCCTCGCGGCCAGGTCTTGACAGTTCCGTTCGCGTCCGCCTGGACCTCGGTCTTGTACTGCCAGTCAAAGTCGGTGCCGGTGAGACCGTCGAGATATGAGTTTCCGGCGATGTTGATCTGAAGGAGTGAAGGGCAAGCGTTTTGCAGTCAGCAAGTGGAGGTACGAGTGCGATGATGTGGAGAGCGACGACGCACTCGGTCGGTGAACTCGGTACCGTCGCCTCCAGCCTCAATGACGGCGACTGTCGTGTTCTCCCACTCTGCGAGACGGGCGGCGATGGCAAGACCTCCAACTCCACCGCTGGAGGAAACGAGAAGATGGACGGCGAAGTCGGGCAGAAGGAGTTGGTGATCGAGGACAGGGGGCGTGCGGGTACGAAGGAGGGGGAAGAAGGGGAGGCGCGAGTGACAACCAGGTACGGAGCGGAAGAAGATCGCCAGAGGAGACGCAAGATAGAGAGAGCAGCAGCAGAAACAGAGGAGTCAGCTCGCAGTCCAGGAGGTGTGTAGAGGACCAGCTGGGAGAGCGCACCCAGCAACGACGAAATCAAACGTCTTGCCGTCCAAGTCCGCCGCCGTCGTCGTCAACGTCCGCGCACCCAGCTTGTCGGCGTCTGCGTTCGAGCAAGCCAACAAAGCAGAATTCGTCCAGCGAGGCGACCAGGGCAGCAGCAGAAAACAACAGCAAAGCAGGAGGAGTGAGTCGCGCGTTCTATCTTGGGCGTCGACAGCCCGAAATGGAGAGCTGAAGGACGCGCAAAAAAGAGAGGGCAGCCAAAAAGAAGAAAACTGACAGGGTGAATGTGCGTTGTAGGCTGCGTGCGTGAGCGCAGGCGCTGCTGCCAGGAAGGCGAGGGCGAGCATGGAGGAGGCCATGGTCGGTGGGGGCGGAGGAGACAAGAGCAGGGAGCTGCGCAGAGGGCCAGCTGGCGAGAAGGAGGGGCGAGCGCACGCGCGACTGGAAGGCGAGTGGCAGCCGGAGTGTGGGCAAAGGGAGGGAAGCTGAGGAGAAGGAAAGAAGGGAAGACTACTGCAAGAAGGAAGGGAAGAAAAAGACGGAAGAGGTGGGTAAGGGAGGAGGGAGGAAGAGAAGAAGAGAAAGAAGGGCGGGCGTGGACGGACCTGGCCGCTGCGCACAACAGACGCGTATGATTTCACAAGGAGTTCCCAAATAAGCCCAGACGGGGGTCTTCTTCTCACCGGGGTTTTCCTGGGGTTGTGCCGGCCATGACGCTGCTGCCCTGTGGTAAAGTGCAAGGGCAGGCCACCGACTCTCTTTGCTCTTCTCCTCCTCCTTCTCTTTTTCCTACTCTCTTTCGTCTTCCTATTCTCTCCTTACTCTTTCGGCTCCGGTCGCCTTGTACATCGCTCGCTCGCTCGCTCAAATCTCCGTCGAGGCCGCACAACTCCAACGGTACTTACTCCAGCTCCTCGCTCCAAGGACCGGTCCCACAACAACGGAACTCCCCCCCCTCAATCCCTCCCTTTCTCTGCTCCAACTGGAAACGGATCGACAACCCTCGCCCTCTGGTCTGCTCCCCGAACTCTGATCTCACAAGCGATGGGGGGAACCAACAAGTGTGCGTTCCTATCCCCAGCCAATCACTTTTGCTCGTCTTTTCCTTCGAGACGTTGACGCCTCTACCTCCAACTCTAAACTCCATCACTCCTCCCAGGTCCGATCTGCTCGGCTACATTCACTCGCAGCCAGCATGTCGCACGACACATGCGATCTCGTACGTCCTACTCTCTCACCGTCAGTTTCTGAGCAGGACCAGGACGGGCCGTTCGTCAGCGAGGGCAAGTTGAGGTTGGGCCGGGCGATCGACGGGAGCAGAACCGAAGAGCGAGATGGTCGAACCTGCGAGCTCACCCATTGCCTGTCCTCTTCTGCTGCACCTTCTCCAGATACGGGAGATCGTCCCTACCCGTGCCCCTGGTGTCCGGAGAAGTTCGCTCGCTCGTACGTCGTCTAGTCCTTCCTGGCACGACCTCCATCTTCTGGCGCCCCTTCTCACTGACGTCAATCTGCCTTACTCGGCCGGTCCGTCCTCCTCAACCACTCAGAGATCTGCTCGCACGACACAAGAAGAAGTTTCATCCCGATGGACCCAACTCTGCGCCTCCTCCGCCCAAGTACTCGCGTCAACCCAAGACGGCGACTGCGTCCGGGTCGGCAGCAGCAGCCTCAACGTCCAAGGGCACGGGTCGAGCTGACCCTGCTGGCAACGCCGGCGGACCCAGCACGACCAAACTCCAGATCCCTCCTCCGAACTCGCAGCCTGGAGGGCCCGTCTCCGCTCCTCCTGGAGGGTATCAGTTCCCGGTCGGTGCGCAGGGCTCGAGCTTCAGTTACGAAGGAGGCATCCCTCGAAGAGAGTCCCAACCCCACTTCTCGCACGTCGCACCTGGCTTCCCTCATCCTCAGCAACTTCCCCCAGGCCACCACGCGCAGATGTACGACCGTCGGTTCTCCCTTCCTGGCCACTTGACAGGCGGACCCCTCCCCTCGGCGCTGTACGCCAACGTCTCGTCGGGCGACTCGTCGACGTCGTCCTCCGAGTTTGAGCATACAATGCAAGGGAGGAGCAGCAGTGCGTACGTCAACGGCCTCATCGGGATCACCGACTCGCCCTCGGGCCTATCGCCTGCCGACTCTGGGTCGAGCTTCACCCCCGCCGGCGCATTTCCCCGACGACAGATCCCCTCGGCGTCCGGTCCGCAGCAACAGGTTCCTCAGCAGCAGTGGTACTCGAGCCCGTACAACTCGACCTTACAGCCGTCGTCCATGGCTCAGGCTCAACATCAACAGCAGCAACAACTCTTTCAACAGCAGCAAACACAGCAGCGATACCCACCTCAGCAGCAGCAGCCGAACAGTCTCCTCCCACCGGGCCAGATGGGCAACCCAACCTACGACGGCGACTCGGCCGCGTACGTGCCGCACCTCGCCGGACTGTCGAACGACAACCTTCTCACGAGGAGTCCGCTTGGGATGATGGGTTGGAACGGGTCAGAGTGGGCGTCGCAGGACTTCGTTCGTCTTCTTTCCCGTCCTCAAGTTGTCTCCAGAGTCCTCTGCACATACTGACCCCTGCCCTTCCTTGTCGAATTTACAGATCCCCGATTCACGTCCAAGCACGTCCTTCATGCCCAGCTCGTCGGCCTACCCGCTCAAGCCAGACGCCTACCCCCTCCAGCCGTCCAACAACTCGTTAAACGACTCCCAGAAGATTCCGTCGCTCGAGGACGTCAAGGACATCTGGCGCTACTTTCTCAGCCCACCCCTCCCCACACCCGCCGCGCAGCCGTTCGCGGGCCTGTCCGCGTCGGATCGCGCGAACCCGATGACGACGCTCCCCCAGACGATCCCAGGCGGAGGCGGACCGACGATGGGGGGTTCGACCGAGCCAGGTAGTCACGGCAGGTCGTTTGAGGAGGCTCTGCGCGATCGACCGACGTTTCAGCTCCAGGCGCCGTCGTCGGTCCAGCAGCGCAAGTACGAACCCGACTACCTGTCGACGGACCCTTACGGCCAACCTCAGCAGCAGCAGCAGCAACAACAACCGTCACAACAATCGACGTTTTCGCAACCGCCCACACAGCCGTACCACGCGACGTGGCCACCGACGCACATCCCCGCAGCCGAAGCGCGCAAGATGCTCCCCTCTGCCGTCAAGCGCGAGTTTTCGTCGGTCGACATGGGCTCGTCCTCGTCCGGACCGGCCTACCCAGCTCAGCAGGCTAGGTTTGGCGGTCAGGGAGGTCGACCGAAGATGCCCAGGCTCCGGAGCGGGTCCGTCGGACGGGTGCCCGAGGGGGTCGTGTGGGAGGGTTTTTTGGAAGGCTACCGAGGGGCAGCGGGAGGAGTAGGAGGAGGAGTCGGCGAGATCCCTCCCAGTGCTTGAGAGTGGGAGGGCTACGAAACTCTCTCTCTCACCTCTGCCGAAATTTCATAAAGACAATCGTTTTATCGTTTAATTATCGGGCGAGAAAAGGGCTTTCCACTCCCTCCTTGCCTATCCCCATCTCCCTTTCGTTTTTCTCTCCCCCTCTCGACCGACTGTTTCAATAGTCACTTTTGTATTTTGATGCCATAAGAAAAGCGTCTCCCACCTGACTACCGAACGTGATAGTATGTCCTTCGGCTCTCAAGACGGGTGCAAGGTTCGATGCAAATTCCATCAAACAAACTACAGCAAAGAATACAAGACGGACAGAACAACATGGCGATTCTTAGCTGGATGACTTCATCATGTACTCCACCAGCGCAGAATACACCTCGTTGTTCTGCGAGCGGGAGAGAGGCAAGGAAGGTCAGTCTTCGTGTCGTTCTGGTGCTCAAGGAGAAGGGAACGCACGACAGGCCCATCTTGGTTGGTCAGCCCCACCGAGTCGTACATCCCGCCTCCTCCCCCTCCTCCAACTGGCTGACTGCCGTCCAGGAAATAGGCCGGAGTGGTCCACGTCGACGGCGAGCTAACAAAGCCCTGGCCAAAGTCCCCAATTTGCGTCTGCAGGGCAGAGGGGTCGATCCCTCCTCCCCCTCCTCCTGCTCGGTCGGTCGTCATCGCCGACGGAACAGCCTGGTTCCAGAAGTACGACGGCGTCTTGAAGAAGGATGTTGGAGAGAGGGTCGCGCTAGGTGGGTGGGCGTGCGGACGGTGGACACTCTCCGTCGGAGGTTCGGCAGAGGGGTGCGAAAACGTCGGCGTGTGTCCAGGCTGGTAGGTTGAGGTAGGCGGTGGTACGTTCGAGGCGGTTGGTGATGGGTAGAGAGCTGGGTTGATGTGAGGGTCGTTGTCGGTGACGGGTGACAGATCGAGACCTCCGGAGATGACTGTGGAAGGAGCGAGGAGAGCGAAGTTCAGCGAGAATCGCAGAGACGTTTCAAGGTAGTTGGACACTCACGGCCCTCAAAGAACGTCTTGTGGTGAGAGGCGCTTGGCCAGGAAGCCGAGAAGGTCTTCAGCCACATGCAGCACTGAGCAAAGTTGACTTTTGCGCGGTTCGCCAGGGCGATGTCGGGCAACGAGCTGTTGTAAACTTGGAACCTGCAGAAGGATGCGAGCAGGATGTGTGAGCGACCGCACAAGCAGTGACTTAGAAGGGAGGAAGACGTACAACGTAGCGTGCGAGACCAGGTGGATGACATCGCTGCTGGACGACGAGAGCAGGTTCCACCTATCGAGGAGAGCGATGAGCTTGACGATGGCGTCTCCAGCATCGGTGCAGATGGCATGACTTAGGCCGTGGGATCGGACGAGGTTGGGATCTGGGGTCGAGGGGATGCCGTTGGAGGCAGTGTGGGGGAGGAGGGGGTCGAAGTACTTGGCGGCCGAAGACGAGCGTCGGTCGTGGGCACGACTGGCAGGGTTGATGAAGCGTGAGTGGATGAGGATGCGAGCCGAGTGGTACCACTGCGAGACGTGATCAAGACCAGTCAGCTTCAGGTCAGACGTGGAGAGATCACAAGAGTCTTGACACGCACCGCGATGTTGACCACAAAGTGAGGGCAAGGGCATACCGACTGATCGTCTGTCCGCACCTGGATGACCGACGAGAGGTTGATCCACCAGTCGTCCAGCATCTCACTCAGCACGTCCCTCTGCCTCAGCATCTCCGGATCCTCCACCTGCTTGGGTCCTCGAGCGGCCATCTCCCTCTCCACGCCGGTCAACCCTTCAAGACACGGCCCTTCCTCGTCCAAGTCCATGATCTTCTCGACGATGAGGCCGAGTCGACAGGTAGCGTTGAACGTCGTCAGGACGTGACTTCGACGAGGGTTGATGCGAGCGAGCGCAGGCAGGTAGAGGGAGGCCGTTGGTGAGGGCCAAAGTTCGTACTCGTCCGGCTCTTGGACGGACGGGAGTGGCGTGGTACATCGTCGAGAGCGGAGGATGTAGGGCCGACCCGTCTCCTCGGCCAGCGTCTTGTCGAGGACAAACGCGCACCACCACACGCGACGAGACTCCTCTCCCTGGTACGCGACGCAGGGCAAATCTATGTCAGTAACAAAGCTTCCAGGTCAGAGGAAGAGAGACTGACGTTGTCGGCTTTCTGCGCTTGGCCCTGTCCAACTCTCCCTGCGTTGTGCAGACCGAGGTCGATGGCCATGGCGGACGCCTGCCCGCTGAGCATCCACGCCGAGCTCTTCATCCCATTGCCCGTCTGTCTTAGACTGAGGAGCACGAGCGCCTGCACCAGCTCGATACGCGACTCTCCCGCGTACCGCTGGACCTCAGACATCGCGCGGTTGAAGAGGGCGTCGGCCGACATCTCGTCGTTGGGGGGGAGGTTGGATGTCGGAGTTGGGTGGGAGATGCATGCCGCCAGCGCGAGGATCGACCAGAGGAGAACCGGCAGGACTCGAGCGTGGTGAAAGAGAGGCTTGTAGATAATTGGCCAGGTCGGGTGAGTGTGGGCGAAGTACAGAGCGAGGAGGTGTCTGGTTCGAGTGCGAAAGATGAAGACTGGTCAGCCGGCCGTTCGACAGGTGGATCAGAAGAACACGCACTCGATGAAAGCAGGGGAGAGAACCTCCGTTGGAAGTCTTGGACCTGATGAGGTACCGAAAGACATGGACGGCGTCTCTGACTCTCCCTCGGATGGTGAGGATGAGGAGGAAGATTGAGCAAGGGAGGGCTGAGCGGGTTCGGGGTGCTCGGCTGCTGGCTGCGGGACCTGCGAGGTCGAAGCGTGCTGGACGGACTCCTCTGCAGCGCGCTCAGCCGCTAGCTTCTTCTCGAGTCTTGCCTTCTTGGAGCCGAGAACGTAGCCCTTGGGAGGGCCGCGCTTCCTGCTGGTGTGGTAGACGCACTCATCGCTGGGGAAGGAGAGAGGAGATGGGTGGCAGTCAGCGCGAAGAGCCAAAGCAAGCAAAGGTGGTCGGTTCACTAACTGTCCGATCTCTCGGCAAGGCCCGCAGGGACTGTCTGCACCGTCGCAGCGAATCCGCTTGCTCCTGCATCGCGTACAGGCCCTCGTAGCCCTTGTTCGAGGCGGCTTTAAGCCTGAGCCGTTGGCAGGCGCCTGAGTCGAGGTCGTCGGAGCGTCGCCGGGAGAGCTGTCGGCCTCGTCGATAGGAAGCGAGATTGTGGGCGAGCTGCCCGGAGACTTGCTGCTGGCTGGCGCAGGCATGGAGATTGAGGGCGGGAGGAGAGGAGAGGAGGAGGTGGACGTCAGGTACGCTGGCGCGTTGAACCTCGAGGGCTGATAAGTGGCGTCGCCAAAGGAACAGAGTGATATGTCCTCCTGTTCTTCTTCTGTTCGCTTCCCAACCTCTTCCCGGTTCACCGGAACGCGTAGCAGAGAGAACGACAGTCGAGTCGTAGAGAGCCAGTCGACAAAGAGGAGCTGTGTGGGAGCAATGGGCGTCTCTGCTGCAGGCTGCGCGATCGAAGAAGACTCCGATCGCTCGATCGCTCGGGCTCTCGTCCGCGCAGCAGCCCAGGCAGCAGCGGCCAGAAAGCGTCGACGTCCACTAATTAGCCTACAAGACTTCATCGCGGACTCGGTGGTCGACGAGCCAGCTCGGGTCAAGAGGTTCCTTCCCCTGTCCGGTCTTAAGCGAGTCCGGAGGCGCAGCTGGTTGCTGAGGACTGACCTGCAGCCAGGCTCGTCGCCCGCCCGTTTGGCCGGGTCGGAGTTCGTCTCGCCGCCGACTCCTGCCATGGACAGGTCCCTCAAAGGAAGCCTGTTCAGGCTTCTTCTTCTCTCTCAACATCCCTCGCTTACTCTCCGCACCATCTCCGACATGTCCTCAATCACGCCCTCTAAGTTGCTGCTTCTCGCGGCCTTTGCTCAGAGCGTTCGTGCTGTACGTCAGGATCCCCAACACGCCGACCACCTCTCGCCCAAGTGTTCAGGCCGCTGACATCAACTTGTTATCGCCCTGCAGGAGCGCAAGAAGGGAGACCCGATCGCTGGATACGTACCGGCCATCGCTCCAGCCTTGATTTTCGGCCTCCTCTTCGGGGCCATGGCCGCCCTCTTTTGGGTGCACTTCTTTCGGATGGGACGAAAATTCATCCTGGTGAGTCTGCTTTTTTCATCACCCGTGTCGCCTCTGAACTTAGTTTGCTGATCTCGAAGGATGGGGAACAGGTTCTACCGATCGCTACGTCGACGCTGTGTCTAGGCTACCTCAGTGAGTTTCCACCCCCTCGCCTCCTGTCTGGTCTCCCATGTCAAGCGCTTTTGGTCTGACAGCTGATCTCTGTTTGCAGTTCGGATCGCCACTCATTCGAACAACAAGATTGGCCCGTACATTTTCATGCAGCTCTGCATTTTGCTTAGTCCTTGCGGATTCCTCGCCGTCTGTCTTCAGTCGCACCATTTCCTTTTCAATCTTGTTCTTGACTGACGATCCTAACCCTGAAACATTCGACCGACGATGCGAACGACACCAATGAAATTTACAGGCTACATCCTTCTCGGTCGCATCGCCATGTTCCTTGGGGACGAAGTCTCCAGACGGTGCCTTATCCTCAACGCCAGAAAGATCTCGACCATCTTTGTCTGGTCCGACATTATCACGCTCTTCATCCAAGGCGGCGGCAGCAACATGGGCATCATCCAAAAGCCCCTTTTGCAGACCATCGCCAAATGGGTCGTCATTGTCGGCTTTGTCCTGCAGTTGCTGTCGTTCTCCTTCTTTCTCGTCGTCTTCATCCAGTTTGGACAAAGGATCAAGGTTCTGTTCCCCCACCTCTGGCACGACGAGGGCGCGGAATCGACCTACACCTTCTCCTTCTTCGGACTCTTCAACACGAGACCAGTCTACCGATGGAGGTTCCTCTACAACGCCACGATGTTCGCATCGGTTGGCATCCTCGTGCGTTCCCATTCTCCGCTAAACCCTACCCTGTAGCCATTGCTGACGACTTCGTATCTTTGCCTTCGTCAGATCCGCTGCATCTTCAGGACGGTCGAGTTCAGCGCAGGAGGCGCGACAGGGTATATCGCAACGCACGAAGCCTTCTCTTACGTGTTCGACTCATTGCCCCTCTTCCTGGCCATGTCAATCTACATCTGGGTCTGGCCGGCAAAGTTTCTTCCCGTCGACGGCGCACGGGACGTTTCTTTGGCGATCGTGAGAACCTCGTCCAAGTACTCCCTAGCTACTGAGCCTCTCAATGCGTGATGACCCTTTTGTTCTCGTTTCTTTCCCTCCCGTCCCTTCGCTTCTATACTGGCTTCACTGTTGAATTCCTCTTTCATGAAATCCCCGCCTCGACTTGCGCGTGCGTACAACAATGACTTTCTGATACGTCTCGAGCGCAGCAAAAGAGATCGACAAGGTTTACATGTCATTGTTGTCGGTCAAGCCCAGCTGCCTCATCCGGAACTTGCTCATCTTTTTCTCCGCACCCTTGCTTCCCGCCGCGCCATTCTGCGCTTGACTCGCTTTCGTCGACTCAGAAGGAGCGATCGTGGGGCGCTCCATGGGGGTTCCGACGAGTTGAGTGGGTTCTGAGGGAGTCTTTGGCGTTGACGAGAAGGCGGGTCCTGAAGGGACGACGGTCGAGGACGGCGTGCGCAGGATGGACTTCGGTGGTGCGATGGCCGCAGCTGGCGCCGGAGAGAAGGCCGACGCAGAAGAAGACGAGCCTTGCCGAGAGGCTCTGAACTGCGAGGCCTTGTCTGAAGCGTGGTTTGGGAGGGAAAAGGTCTCCTCGGCCTGAGCGCGAGGTGGTGGTTTCTCCTCCTGGTGGAGGGGCGGGGGCGGTGGCGGCCCGAACCGCTCGACAACAGGAGCTGTTGAGGGAGCCCCCGTGAGAGGTGCCGATGGAGTAGACGAGTAGGGTCGGGGCGGTTGGTTGGCCTCAACGCTTTGCCAGCGCTCTCCGACAGAGGCCTTGAAGAGCGTGAGCTCGACCTTCATGCTCGAGACGCGGTAATTGCAGAGGTCGGGGATGATCTTGCCGCTGAAAGGTCCAACAGTTATCGGGTTCGACGGCGTTTGGACCTCGACCTTTTGAGGAGAGAATAAGAGTCAGCACAAATCAGAGCGCAAGAGGGGAGATCGGGTCTACTGACGGAAAATGGTGAGAAGTCGATCGACACGTCCTCCTTGGACAGTCCCTTGACGAAAAGCGAGACAGTAACTGTGGCTTCCGACTGGTAGAAGTCAACCTTGAGCTTCTCCTCCGACTTGTCCTCGAGGTTTTCTGGGCGAACGACGACTCCTCCAACCATTCCCCACATGAGGGCATCTTTCCCGGCCTCCTCGGTCTCCCCCTCCTCGGCTTCTTCGTCGCTCTCGTCGCCGCCGACAACTAGCTCGCCGTTCTCCAGGCGTCCGACCCGGATGGCGTTCTTGAGGTAGCCTTGAGCCGAACCGCCGGGAATCAAGGTTGGAAGTGGAATGGAGGAGAGTGTGCTGTTGGAGGCGTTGAACTTGGAGTCGTTGGTGTGGGTCTCTGGAGCAGCGAGTCGGACCTCGTCCAGATCAGAAGCGAGCGTTGCGTTGAGAGGGACAAACTGGCGAGTAGGAGAGTTCGGGTCAGACAGAGATAAGAAGACCGCATGGTGCGACACGTACCTCGGGTTCATCTCCACTTCCACCTTCACCCATCCCGCGCAAGATGCCTTCCAACCCACCCCGCGAAGCCAACGACCCCTTCATTCGATAGTAAGAGACGGCAGCCTCCCGCATCATCAGCTTCTGATCCATGTCCATTCCGAGATCGGCGAGTTGATCCTCGTCGTCATTCGACGCGACGTCCGAAAGCTGGTACGAGCCGTCATCGTCGTCGTCGTCGTTGTCGTCATCGTCCTTAGCGTCAACCACCTCCGAAGACGCCTCGCTGAGGGTTGCCGAGAGCTTTGGCGTGGCCGAAACCGGAGGTTGATACCTTTCCGTTCCCGCTTGGCGCTGCCCCTCCTGTGCCTTCCCCGTCTGCGGCGTCCGTTGGCCGGGTGCGAGGACAGGCATGATTGGCCGTTCGACCACGACGTCCTTGACGATCGGCGCCTTCTTCTCCTCCTTCTTGGTAGGTGCGGGCGTCTCTTCCACGACAGGTGCTGAGGGGAGCGAGGACGTGTCCGAAGCGACCGCGACGGCCTCTCGGAAGTCAAACTCCTTGACTTGGTCGACCTCAGACCACTGGACTGACTTCCTACGCTCCGGCTGCTTGCCCTCGGCCTTGGGTTCCTCGACTACCGGGTTAGATACTTCAGGCAAGCGGACAACCTCCCGCACCTTGCCCAAGGGAGCCGACGCTGCCTCTTCCTCTTCTGCTTCGAGCAGATCCAGGAGCCTGTCCCTCTCTGCCTTCCTGCGGGCGGCCTGCTCGTCCGTCAAGGCAGGTCCGCTTGGCAAGGGTGCTGGAGGAGCGGGCGTGGAGCGCGTCGAGCTTTCCGAGGCGGGAATAGCTATGCGAGAGATGGGGAGACCATCCTCCGACAGAATCTCCTCAAGGTGGTTCGAACTGACGTCGCCTTCCTGGTCGGCGGGAAGGTCTAGACTGTCGATGGCCTTCTGGAGAGTTGCGAGCTGCTTCTTTTCAGACGCCGAAGAAGGGGCGGTCTGTTGGGATAATGGAGAGGGAGAGGGGGTTGAAAGTGGAGTCGGTGTGGCAGGGCTGGGTTCAAGGACGGCCGGAGTAGGGGTGGCCGGAGTCGGGGCATGCGAAGTGGGTGTTGGCGCAGGAGCTGGAGCTTGGACGCCAGCCGATGACTTAGCAAGTCGTTCCTCTTCCTCCATTTCTTCTCGCTCAGCCTCCTCCCAGACCCTCTCCCTCTCCTTCTTCCTTGAGGCCCGTTCTCTGTCGGTCGCCTTGGGCAAAGGAGCCAGCCTGCCCCGGCCACCGGGCGCGCTGTCGAGGAGTCCGTCGACAGCCAGACGAAGTTCGTAGAGAGGCAGAGAGTCTTCTGGAGAGAGCTGAGGCTTGCCCGAAGGAAGGAGGAGGGGGATCATGTCGACGCGCTCATTGACCACGGGCTTGGTCGAGCTGGGGGCAGGAGTAGGGGAGGGGGTTTTGGCCGCGTTGAAAGGACCTCCGGCCTTCGCTACTAGGGGTTTAACAGCGTTGGAGCTCCCAGATGCAGTCGGTGCCGATATTCTCGAGCTTGCTGCCGTCGGGGTCGAAGCGGGAGGAGCGGCACCGGTAGAGCCAGAGGCTAAGGACGACGAAGCAGAGGCGAGACTGGGGATGGAGGGCTGAGGGGTCGGAATGATACCCAGCATGTGTAGCTGAGCTTCTCGGATTTGGTTCTCCATCACTGTAGCAGAGAGAAACGTCAGGCGTTAGTCTCAGAGACGTCAGGGAAGGCGAGGGTGTGGAGGAAGGGGTAGGGCAACGGGAGCTCGCTCACCGGCAACTTGGCGCCCGACGACCTCCAGTCCTTCAGCCGCGGTAAAGTCTGCCCAGAAACCTCCTCCCAGGTAGATTTTGACGTCTTTTGTCGAAGGGCTGGCATCCGTATCTGCGAGTCCTAAGGATGGAGGAGGGAAGAGGTCAACCAACAATTCCAGCGTCGGAGGGAGCACGCTTCGACTAACCAGCTACATCCTTCCCGTCCTGGGGCAACAGCGTCGCCAGATGCGCCCGAAGAGCGTTCAGGTCGGCCACTTGGGCGTAGAGCGGCTGCAGGGGGCTCATGGGCGGTGGGTGATTGACTCTGTCTCTCGTCGACAGCCAAATCTTGCGCTGGCGCTGCTCAAAACTCCGGCGGTCGTACATCGGGGTACAAGTCACGAAGCAAACGGCCATGCATTAAGCTTAATAGATTAGAGCAGAGATCAGAACGAGGAGAGACACATAGTCTCCATCTGAGTGCTTAGTCGAGAGGTATTCCAAGCGACGATGCTGCTGCATGGACGGTACCTCCAGAACGCGACGCCCGAAGCAGAAGATCCTCGGGCTGCACAGAACGAGCGACCACGTGAGAACCACACCCTAAAGCAGGAGATGGAAAATGAGAACGAACTAGGTTCCTGACCCAAAAGCGACGATGGGGGTCGTAGTGTCGGTCAACCAACCGAACACCGATGGCCTCCAGATGATGCGCGGCGAGACCGAGGTTGTCAGATCGTCGATGGCAATGCTGATCGAAGGAGATCTGCCAGCTTCCGACAGACTTGAGGTTGGGGAAGGGACTAGACCGAGTCAGAGCGTCACCTGAGATCAAAGGGTGTGAAAGGTCAGGACCATCGTGTGGATGCGAGCGAAGGAGCGGGAGGACAGACCTTCACCCTCTGACATCATTGCGCGCACCATCTCTGCGGCGACACTCCCAATGATCCGAAAGTGGACCTCCGAGATCGTTGCATCTGTGCTCAGGACCGCCTGCGAGTCGCCCAGCTGGATCGTTCCGAGGTTGACGTGCCGAACGTCGAGGAGGCGACCGAGTTTCGGGACGTCGATGCTCAAGTGGCGCAGTTGCGGGCAGAGGGTGAGGAGAGTGTCGGGGTAGCACGACCAGCGATTGGGAAACGAGACCGAGTCGAGGAAGAGTAGTCGCAACTTGTAGCCGTGCTTCATCAGGAGTGTGATGAGGCTGACGGTCGGTCCGTCCGCGTCGACGTCTCGGAAAGTGAATCGCGACAGCTGAAGCTCCTCGAGGAGAGGGAGGTCAAGGCGTGCAATCTCGAGGAACGCGTGATGGAGGTCCGAGTTGATAGCGCGGAGTTGCAGTCGCTTCAGGACGCCGAGGAGTGGGAAGATGGAGCGAATCGCTTGCGAGGACCGGACGTCTGCTTGGTAGAGGAGAGAAAGCTCTTCGAGGTTTGGGAGATGAAGCGAGAGGTGTGGGCTGCTGAGGGTAGGGATAGGGAGACCCTCGAGGATGCGCAAATTATTGAAGACCGGGAAGGTCGTGAACACACTTCGGGTTACGAGGCTGTTCGGGGGGACGACTATTTTATGAACGATGTCGACTCCATCCAAGTGCTGGCCAAAGACTTGACTGAGATGGTCGACCGAGCTGTTCGAACGCGGGTAGAGGTGTTCTTGAAGCATCGGTTCGACAATGATCTTGAAGGACCGGCAGACCAAACGAAAAGTGTGAAGTAGATGGCGTTGCTCGACGAAGACCTGGAAGACGGGCGACTGAGTGAAGGGGTTTCGAGTCTCGCCGGGCTGAAGCGCGCATTGGATGACCACTCGGTGAATGTCTTCGGGCAGGATCGGGGGAGAGGCTCTGGAAAGACAGCAGCACAGACGGATCAGCCAGACAGACAGCTGCAGAAGATCAGCTGAGAGAACGCACGAGCCAGGAAGTAGCAGGCCATTCTTGTGCCCTCGAGCGAGTTCGAAGGAAGGGTGGTCGATGGAACTCTGTCTCCACTGGTTGCTGATGGCGATTGGGGCGCAGGACCTTAAGTCGAGCGGAAGCGATGTCTCGTCGAAGATGCTCTCCAAAGAGAGTGAGTAGAAGCGTTCGAATTCTGCGTGTAGATTGTGCAGGTGAATCGAGAGTGTCGGAGAATCCAGTCGGTCTGGGAGAGCCATGTAAGGGAGGTTGAGAACCCTTCGAGTTGTTATGGTGCTCTTGAAGGTGGACCGCCAATGAGGGCTGGCAGTTGCGCCGTGCCGTTGCAGGCGTACGTCGGTGGATCGAGACCGGAAGTCGTCTTCGACCGCTTCCCTGATCTGCGAGATGAAAAGGGAGCGTTCACAGGTCAGCCCTCGGAACTCGCAGGCCGGACTCGAGCACAACGTACGTGAAAGTCGGCAAGGTCAAAGTCTTCTGTCAAGCGAGCGACCCCCAATGCAGCGTCTCTGAACATCTGGCAGATTTGCAAGTGAGCTTGCTGGGTCTGGGTAGCTTGCAGGATCAGCAAGTGCAAGGAGAGGGGGAGAGGGTCGGATTCGAAAGCAGCGAGGGCAGCTAACCTGCTCGAGATCCTCCCTCATTCCCTCCATCAACAAGGTTAAAGCCCGCACCATCCACCACCTCCCTCCCAGTCCCGACCTTCCTAAGCCGAACACCTCGAGCTGGGCACGCGTTTCCTCTAGGTTGAGAGCGTATCGCCCATCGACGGTCGCGCGCATCTCGAGTGCCTGCTGGAAAACGAGGTGGTCGGCCTTCAGGAGAGAGCGACGGCTCTGGATCCTATGGAAGAGAACGATGGGGTCCTGCAACACGGAGGGAATTGTGTTGACTGTCAAATGAGCGTACGAGAGGAAAGCGGGGAGGGAGAGACGCACGACGAGCTGACCTGGGAGGGTTGCCTCTTCCTCGTTCATCCTGTACAGCTCGACAGAAGGGTAGGCGAGGGAGGCTGATGACTGGTCAGCTTTGCTTGTTAGCCGTCCCGTCCCTTCCTTCTACCCTACTCAGGCAAGCGGCTTGGAGTGGAACAGCGGGTACCAGCTGGTGAGGGATCAACCAAACCCTATTTCTTCTTCCGATCCAGCGCGGCCTCCAGGCAGCCAGACTGTTAGACGTGATATCTGAGGGTCGAGACTGTCCTGGCGCGAGTGAGTTGAAAAGAAACTTGGCCGCCAGGAGCTTGCAGTGTCGGTCGTCAAGGCAGGCGGTGAGGTCCGAGGGGCATTGGAGGAAGAATCGAGCCCAGCCTTCGTATCGCTTCAGGAGCAACGCGTCCGCTGACTCTGATCTCGTCTTCTTACGTGTACGTGAGCGGGATGAGCAGCGACTGCTGTGAGCTACGTGAATCTCGAGGTCGGGTGGGAGTTCGGCGCACGCAGAGTCCGCCTCGAGCTCTCCTGCTGAGCCTCCGCCAACCAGCACTTGCCCTCGCCCTCCTCCATCCCTTTCCTTTCTGTTTGGCAGCAGATAGTTCAAGAGCCATGGCCGAGGTCATAAACCTGCTCGACTCCGACGACGAGGTTGCGGTCCTGCCTTCTGTCCACGCCCCTGCGAGGTCCGTCCTCCCCTCGACGTGTCTTCGCCCTTTGCAGCCCCTTGTGGACTGACCTTCTTGCTCCGTTCCTTTCGCCGACAGAAGCACCCTCTCCGCTCCCTCGCAGCTGGTCAAGGCTCTCACTCGTTCTGCCATACTCGATCTGTCAGACGACGACTTCGACTTCCCCGACGACATCTTGCCAGACGCGGTGTCGTTCAACTCCCAAGTCCGCCCTCCCTCTCAGCCCAAACCTCTGCCGTCCGCAGCCCTGCGACGAGCGAGCAAGCAGGCCCTACCGCCAGAACCCATCCTACTGGAAGACGATGACTACGAGATTGTAGTCGCTGGGCCTTCGATCTCAAGGGCTCCGGGAGGAGGTCTGGAGGCAGGACGGCGGGCGGCGGAGACGGTCGTCCTCGACGACGAGGACGGGGTGGAGATCGTGGCGGTCTCCTCGCCTGCTCGACCAAGAGCCTCAAAGGTGAGAACTCCAGCTCTCTTCCTGCGAGGGTTTCCGCGTCGTCTGGTTCTGATTGGCGACCCGTTTGTGTTCCTGCAGGCCTCTCGATCGACCGGCCCTTCCACATTCCTTCCCTCACCACCTCTCGACCCTGGACCGAAAAGGAGCATGTCGGACTTTGTCGCCGGCTACCTGGCCAAGAAAGCCTCTTCTGGTCCCTTCCTTGATCCCTCCATGTCCCGCACCAACTCGCAAGTCGCCCTCCCCGTCCGATCCTTCCTTGCCTCCGACTCTGAAGACGACACCGACGTTGGATTCTCCCTGCCTCCGGAACCGACCGCGTCAGGACCGTCCGCGAAGCGCAAGAAGTACAAGCTGGACTCGTCTTCGGAGGACGACAACGGAGGAGGTGGTCGCGGGAAGGCGGGCATGTCGAAGGAGAAGGGCAAGGGGAAGGCAGTTGAAAAGCGGGTCAAGGGCAGCGTCAAGGGCAAAGAGAAGAGTTTCGACGAGAGCACCGACGACGATTGGAGTCAGTCTACGGTGGTTACGGTGTCCAAGCGAAGGAAGAAGACGGCAGACGAGGTCGTGAGTTCCTCTCTTGCTTCTCGTCCGTTCCGCCTGGCTCACTCGCAACCCGTTCTTCTGCACCCAGCTCTTCGATGCGGCCGCGAAGGCGCGCAAGAAAGAAGACAAGGCTGCAGAGGTTGCTCAGAGGAAAGTCAGTTCCCTCTCAAGAACGACAGTAGATGTGCGTCTGTGAAGCTGACCATCCCTTCCTCTTCTGCTCAACAGGTCGAGAACGGTCTCTTCAAGGAAGCCAACAAACTCCGCTCTCGAGCTACCGCACTTCGCGAGCTCCTGATCGACCTCCCAAAACAGGAGTCCTCGTCAAGGTCCATCATCGCCCGCATCAAGCCCGAGCTCATGGAGCGGATCGAGGAGTGCAGCGTTCGACATCAAGAGTACGACGAGACGATCTCCAACCTGATTCGGTTCAAGCGCGAGGTCAAGGCCGAGTACGACGAGGCCACTCGACAATTCTACACCATCCCGACTCGGATACAGAATGAGTCTACGGCGGTGCTTTGTCTTTCGGCCGAGGACGTCGCCACTCACATCGCCGATCGCACCTGGCTCGGCCTGCCCAGCAAAGTCAGGCGTGCAGCAAAACTTCCGAGCAAGGGTCAAGTTGTCATCATCATCCACGGTTTGGTCAAGTACTACCGCCTGGAGAAGAACGCCGCCGACCGAGAGTACGACGCGAAGATCCGGGGTCAGAGCTCGTCTCGGAATGGGAGGAGAAAGCCTCCGCCAGGTACGATGCTCGTCAACAAGGAGGAGATGGAGAGGGCGCTGGTACAGCTGCAGGTTGTCGACAAGTCGTTCATCACTCGAGGTACGTCGTCCCCTGGCACCTCTCCATTTGCCTCGCTGCTGACCGTGTCTTCCTCGCTCTACGACAGTCGAAGCGGACAAGGACATGGTCGAGTTTATCATGTCCTTCGCTGGTGACGTGGCCCATCGTCCCTACAAGTGCGTCTCTGGACCCTAGGTCAGGCAGGTGGCCATGACTGACATCGTCGCTTCCTTCTTTCCTTGCAGGCTCATCGAGTACTCGCACCTGCCGTTCTGCCCCGACAACACCGTATCCAAGGGCATCACGCCCATCGACACCTTCAGCAAGATGCTTGGAACCGTCAAGGGGGTCACGCCTGCCATGACGATCGCGGTGACCAAGGAATACGGCACGTTTCGGTCGTTGATGGAGGAGTACGACAGGTTGGAGTTCAAGGGCGGGACGGAGGAGCAAGCAAACCATTTGTTGAAGGATCTCGTGGTGCGTCCCTTCCCCCTGCTCGTTTTGCACTCGGGCTGGTCTGACTTTTCTTGCTGCCGTTCTCCTCCGACAGGCCGAGCACCGAGTCGACGGCGCGCCCAATCAACGTTACATCAACAAAGCCAAGTCGGCGCAGATTAGACGGATGTTGCGAGGCACGAACGGACGAGTGCTGTTCAACTGAGGAAAGACGATTGTAGATCATGATTTCACGACCCTCCGATCCGTGGCGCTTGCACTTTTGCTTTGCCTCCCCACACTTCTCGGTTCAGTCGAAGAGGAAGACGCGTGTTCATAGTAGATACAACCTCGAGCAAAGCCAAAGCGAACGAACGGCAAGTAAAGTAGATTGGGAAGAGAGGAGGAAGAGACTATGGAAGGTATAGAGGAGAGGAAGGAGAACGACCTCACTTGATCTCGCTGGAAGGAGACGCGCTGACGATCTCATCGTTGCCCGACCCGTCCTCTCTCTTGAAAGACCTGGTCTGCCTACCCGCCTTGCCCGCGAGCATCTGAACGTGGACCTGCTCAACCTCCGCGTCCGAGGCGTGCTCGGACGGGGGTCCGGTGAAGAACGTCTTGCCGCCAATTTTGGGCAGGAACCAGTAGCAGGTGGCAAAGAGCCACACGGCCTGCAAGACGCAAAGGTTGCCAGAGTCAGCGCTGACAGGGAGTGCTCAGAACGTCAAAGTGGTGAGAACGCACCCCTCCGACGAGAGCGGCGTAGTTCATACTAGCAGCAGTGGGCGCCACATCGGCAGGGCTGGAGTTGATCAAGGATAGCGTGTCAGTTCGAGACGACAGGGCGAAGGGAAGGCACATACAAGCAGAAGATCACACAAGCAAACGCCATCCAAACAACGGCAACCCAGGCGATGGGTTTCGACCAACGGCCAAGGTAGAACGGTCCCGGCTGGCAGAGATGAAGAGAACAAACGGGTCAGTCTAAGAATGTTTCAAGCTGAACGACAGCTGGTTGACTCACAGTGAATGACTCGTTGAAGATGAGCCTGCAAGCGATGGGAATGGCATAGGCGCAGTACTGGCAAGGAAGATTCAGGTCAGGTTTGCCCTCCTCACGCGTCAGAGCGTGAAGAGGAAGAGACTCACGGGACCGATGATCGCCAAAGTGAAGATGGCGCTGGAGTCGAGGACAGTCGGAGTGCCGTCAGTAGTGAACGGGACGAAAGCATGTGCGTTGAACCTCACTTGATGGCAGCGTCATCCGCAAAGCCCAAGGCACCAAGAGGAATGCAGGCAGCAACGATGAGCCAGACAGCTAGAATTTCGTCAGGCTGTAGCGTTAGTCTCTGGGACGTGAACGCTGCTGAGGTGATGACTGAAACTCACTTCGCGTGGGGGTGCCGCTCCAGTCGTCAACCTTGTACCTGTGGTCACAGCGGCGGAGGATGTGAGCGGGGTAAGGGCAGAGGAGGAAGAAGAGACGTTGAGGGACTGACAAGAAGCCAGAGAAAGGCAGTGCGCCATCTCGAACCATTGCAAAGGCCTGTCTGCTCGAGGGCAGCATGATGGACGCCGTCATCATGAACTCGGCGACGCACATCAGAGCCCAGATGGCGGTCGCTGAAATATCAAAGGCCGGACGTCAGTGATTGCTCCAGGTGAAAGCAATCGAGGTCGCGAGCGCTTACCTCCGTTCTTGCCAAAGGCCATGAGGTAGATCTTCGAGTTTGAAGAAAGAAAGGGTGGAGATTAGCGACAGGAGGGGAACGACTTGACATAAGAAACAAGCGCACCTGAGCGAGGGGCTGGTCCGAGTTGTTGAGGAATTCGAGGTCGGTTCCCATCGTGAGGGACAGGATGATGAGGATGAGTGTTCCAAGGAAGCCAGCCGAGACGATGGACCCGATGATGGCTCCCGGGACGGCAACCGCGGCGTTGGAGGCCTCCTCGGAAAGAGAGACCGCACAGTCGAACGAGCCTGAGGGTGCGCGAGTGGAAAGGAACGGCGAAGTCAGTACAGAGATAAGCGACGAAGTATCAGAGGGAGGAGGGATGGATGAGGGCGGGGACGCACAAATGGTCCAGACTGGCGAAAGGAACGACAGAATAAAGGCAAAACCAGGCGTCCACCCCGTCAGGTTCTCAAAGTGACCAAAAGCTGAAGCAGGGAACGTTTCGAGTTAGTGATCGGAGCAGGGATGGTCGAGAAAGGGAGGGGGGACGCACTGTAAGCACCGGAGTTGAGAGAGCCTCGTCGGGCGATGGGCAAGCCGATGATGGTTGCGACCGAGATGACCACGTTGAGGATGACCGACGGGGTCTGCAGTCGCGCAAGGACGTTCGTCCCGTAAGCGCAGAGGAGACCGCAAAGGACAAGGATCCCGATGAAGAGACCAAAGGTGGCCCCAGTCGTCGGGGAGAAGTCCTCGTTCTGAAGAGTTGCGCCAGCGAAGAAGATACCCGAGCATGCCCACGCAAGAGAGCAAGTCGCAGCGACGTTGCCGAGGAAGGAGTTGTCTGACAGATCGACAGTCAGGCACTGCGAGAAGGGAAAGGGAAAAGGAGCCATGTCGAGACTCACAAGCGACGATCCAGGAGAGGAAGCCACGGCAGCTCGCGGGGGCGAGTGCGTGCGTCCAGTAGTAAAGTCCTTCGGAATTGAGATGCATCAGATGTCAGGTTCTCGTACCGCTGCGACAGAGAAAAGAAAAGACTGACCTCCAGAAGTGGGCATCGAAGACGCGAGGTCGGACATGGCGAGTCCGATGAAGCAGATGAAGCCCGAACTGATGACCCATCCCCAGATCATCGAAACCTGCGAGCGATAGCAAGTAAAGGTCAGGAAAAGTTTGAAGAGGCATGAGTGAGAGTCGGTCATCACGAACAGGACCTCCGTAGGGCAGGGAATCTGCAGAGTATTTCGGTCGAGTCAGCGCCGTAGTGAGATACGAACAGCGCAAATAATCAGAGCCACTCACAAAAGATTGTGGACGCGATGGAAGGAAGTACTCCCCTACGAAAGTGAAGGGTCAGTAGTGTTGGTCAGCCGAGAGCTGCAGGAGGAGGAGAAGTGCAGAGGCAGATCGTACATGATGCTGCGGTCAAAGATAAGAACCCCACGACGTCAGTGCGCGAGCTCGGACGAGCTGCAAGAGGAGAGGACGAACGAGAAAGCGACGCCAAACGTCTCGAATCGAGAGAACGACCGCTTGAGCTCTTGCTCATACCTGCAAGCAAGGGAGATACGTATCAGCCGGAGTGCTCGAGGTCAACGTCACGAGGGCATCTAGACGGCGAGAAAGGAGGCAGAACGCACCCCAGCCTCTCGAGGCGGCCTTCGTCCTTGACGGCGCTAAGGCCCCCGGGCAGTTCTTCCATTCGGTTTTCGTTATTGGCCATGGCGATGGTAGATGGGAAGAGAGAAGGATGGCGAAGAAGGAAAGATACGCTGGCTCTGATCATTTGAGGGGACCGACCAAGGGCATGGGTCAGGGAGTCGTCCAGCCGCCGGGCTGTCAAACAAAAAAGCGAGGAGAGATAAGTTGGCGCGTTGAACCTTGCCCGCCCGCTTCAAAGCGTGCAGGACACACGTACCTCTTTCCCCTAAAGTACCAGAACATCAGAGAGACGTCCAGCGTCGACATTGAGCGAGATCGCCTGTGCTTCAGGTGTCGGCAGGGCGCTCGTCGTTCTGGAGGAAGGCGGGAGGCGACGGTAGGGAGGGCCGTACGAGCGCAGTGCACCTGATCTCCCGAGGTTCGTCGGCGCCGACAGAGATTCAACGCCGGACGACCTGCTGCCAACCGCACTGCCGATTGGGGAGCTTAAAGAGCGTCAGGAGGTCGTTCTGGAGACGAGAGAGAAAGAGACACGCACCCACCACCCACTCCTCCCCTCCCTGTACATCTGTTCAGCCCAACGCACCATGTCGCCCGCCGTCCTCTCGACCGCCATCCCCTTCGCCCACCCTCTCGATCCCCTCTCGCAACAGGAGCTGTAAGTTACATCCCTCTGCTTGTGTCTGATGGTCAGCGATGGTCGTATCCGGTTCGAGATGAGTGGTGGTCGGTCGGACCTCTTGGGCTGACCTTCGCCCGCCTTCTTCTCCTCTCCAGCCGACTCGCCGTCTCCACCGTCCGAGACCACGTCCAGACACTCGATGAGGCCCTCCGACCGCAGCGGCTGCTGTTTAACAGCGTCAGGTTTGTCCCTCTTGCCATCACACACCTTAATGTGTGAAAAATGCCTAATCATCCCTGTCCTCCTTCCAGCTTGTACGAGCCTAGCAAGGTGGCCGTCCTGAACTGGGCAGGCGTCATCCCTAGAGACGAGCTGCCGGAAGAGATCCCTGAACTCGTCAGGCAGGCAGATGTATGTCTGCACGCTCATCCATTGTTTTTGAGAAACGAAGCTGACCAGCTCCCCCTGCAGGTCCACATCCTTTGCCCTTCAGGCCGAGCCTTCGTCGCCGTCGTCGACCTCCCTTCAAATCTCCGCTCGTCGCCTGGCAAGGCCTCTCAGTCTGCCAAAGTCGCTGTCTGGACGCCTCTCGACAAGGACGTGCACCCGTCGCTGCAGACGGAGGAGCTGCTCTGGGCCGAAGAGGTCTGCCGGAAGGACGAGAAGGTCATTGCGGCCATGGCTGAGATTGGTGTCACGCCCGAGAACCTCTACGTCGATGGTCAGTCTCGCTCGATCCTTGGAATTGCCTCGAACTTTGAGCTGACTATTGTGTTCTCCTAGGTTGGTGTGTCGGCTTCGACGAGCGGTTCCCCGGCCGACGACTTCAGCAGTGCTTCCTCTTTGCGAAGGTCCGACCCGGAGACAACCTCTACGCACACCCCATTGACGCCATTCCTGTCATCGGTGAGTCCTTTCATCGGCCTTGTTGAGTCGGCCAATGCTGACCCTCAACAACTTCTTCCTTTTCCAGACTCGCACACCGGAGAGGTGCTCGCCATCGACTTCCCTCCGACAAATCGAGAGGCAGACTCGGACCCCCACCCTCCTTCGTCTGCCGCTGCCTACGCTAAGGCCGACCCCAGGGCTCGGTTCCAGCCTCCCCTCGCAACCGGCAACTTCATGCCCGATCAGCTCAAGCTCGACGACCCAGATTTCAAGCCCAGGGAGGGTCTCAAGCCCTTGCACGTTCTTCAGCCCGAGGGTGTCTCGTACCGACTCGAAGGCCGGGTCCTCAAGTGGCAGAATTGGTCGATGCACGTCGGTTTCAACTACCGAGAGGGTCTCGTCCTAAGCAACATCACTTACCAGGACGGAGCCAACGGCACCCGACCGCTCTTCTACCGTCTCTCAATCGCCGAGATGGTTGTCCCTTACGCCAAGACGAGCTTCCCCCACCACCGTAAGTCGGCTTTCGACACTGGAGAGTACGGACTCGGTGCCCTCGCCAACTCGCTCGCGCTCGGTTGCGACTGCCTGGGATCCATCTCGTACCTCGACTTTGACGGCATCACCCGCAACGGAGGCATCGAGACCATTAAGAGTGCAGTCTGCATCCACGAGGAGGACGCCGGTCTGCTCCACAAGCACACCGACTTCCGAACGAACGAGGTCCTCGTCGCCCGAAACCGGAAGCTCATCATCTCCTTCATCTGCACCGTCGCCAACTACGACTACGGAGTCTACATCAACTGCAGTCTCGACGGATCCATCGAGGTCGAGATCAAGGCCACCGGTATTCTCAATCTGTACCCTCTCGGACCCAACGAGAAGGCAGAGAAGACTCGAGAGGTCGAGGTCGCCCCCAGAATTGTTGCTCAGCACCACCAACACCTGTTCTCCCTCCGAGTCGACCCCATGATCGACGGTCTCAAGAACCAGGTCGTCCAGGTCGACTCGATGCCGGACACTGCTCCTGTCGGATCCGATTCCAACTTCTACGGCAACGGCTTCATCAACCAGAAGACGCTCTGCAAGACGTCAAAGGCTAGTGTGTCGGACTACGAGTCGAGGACCGGTCGATCGTGGCTCATCGAGAACCCCAACAAGCTCCACTACTCAACTGGCAGCCCCGTCGGGTACAAGCTGGTCTGCAGGGACATGCCTCCTCTCCTCGCTCAGGAGGGATCCATGGTCTGGAACCGAGCTCCTTTCGCCCGGCAGAACGTCAGTCTTCTTTCACTCGCCTTCTCCACTCGAAGGCCGCCGCTGACCTATCATATCTCCCTTTTAGATGGTCGTCACTCCGTATGCTGAGCAGGAGCTTTACCCCTCGGATATCCACATCAACCAGAACCCTGGAGGTCGAGAGTTCGGCCTCCAGAACTGGGTCGACCGGGACGAGGACATTGTCAACAAGGACATCGTCGCCTGGGCGAGCTTTGGTATGACCCACTTCGCACGACCCGAAGAGTACCCCATCATGCCCGTCGAGATCACTCGACTCCATCTCAAGCCCGTCGGCTTCTTTGCTGTGAGTGTCTGCCCTCTGCGACCTGCCTTGACGAAGCTTTGCTGACTTGGGATCTATCCTTTCCGCAGCAAAATCCCGCTCTCGACGTCTCTGGCAAGAAGGACACCCACTCCCGAAACGCAGACGAGGCCGTCGCTGCCCCTTCGAATTGCTGCTCCAGGTCCTAGGCGCTACCCTTGCTTGTCTCTTTGTATCTGTAGTATAATCCTTGTACCCCATCTCTTCGTGCTCTCCCATGGTCTCTTTGCTTTATTTTCTGTAGTTTGCCAGCAAGAAAGACGCACCCGCTGCAGTCTATTCTGAGCATCTCCTGCGAGTCGATGAAGCGAGTCTCTGATCCTCGACGAATCTCAGGTGGACCAGCTCGGTTGGCTTGTGTAGAGTACGCATGAGTTCGGCCTCCTCCGACCTTGTCTTGAGGCTGCTGCTCACCATTGACGGCTCTCATTCGTAGCTAAGTACCGCATACATCCCCTCTCTGGACCAGATGAAGACCTTCATCTTGGCTCTCGGCCTGGCTGCCTACGCTGGCTCAAGCTTCGCCCTCCCCCAGCACACAGACGCGATCGCACAAGCTCCCCTAGTCCTTCAGCCCCCCTCCGACGACCGCATCCCCCTCGCCTTGAGCTCGAGCTCAGACGTCCTCTCGCCCGAGCTAGACTCTCTCATCGAGCAGGTCTGGGAGGACTGGAAGATTCCTGGAGTGGGAGTTGCTGTCGTTCGTCGTTCAGAGTACCCGCTAAGCGAGGGAGGGAAGGTGCAGGACGGCTGGAAGGTCGAGGTCAAGGGCTATGGGTGGGCAAATGTTATCGACGGCACGAAGATCGACAAGCATTCCCGATGTAAGTCTCCCTTTGCCTCTCCTGGTCATGTACAAACGCTGTTTGCTGACCCGAGGGCGTTTTGGCTGCCTGCAGTTGCGATCGCGTCGAACTCGAAGCAGTTCACGGCCCTCGTCGCCGGGATGGTCGTCACGAACGCTTCGCTTCCTGAGTTGAGCTGGGAGACCAAGATGAGAGACCTGGTGCCTGGTTGGGGCTTGAAGGACGAGTGGGCGGACAAGGAGGCGACGCTGGTCGATACGCTCAGTACGTACAGTTTTTCGACTTCTCCCCTGCGCGAGACTAACAAGCGAGAACGCTCGCACTATTTTATTCAGGTCATCGGTCTGGCCTGCCTCGACACGATCTTGTCCGAGGTCGTCAGAACATCTCCTCCCTAGTGAGTCTGCTTCGACGTCTGTTGAGTAAGCGAATGTTCACAACCTGTTCTGCTTTGACGACAGGTCGAGAGCGTCAGACACCTTCGCCCGTCCGTTGGTTTCAGAGAGCAGTACCAGTACAACAATCCCCACTTCAGTTGCGTCCTCCCTCTTCATCTCTTCAGGCGACCAACAAGCTGACAAGCGTGCGCGGTGCAGTGATCGCCGCCTATGTACCCTTCTTCCATCTCGCAACGTCCTTCGCAGACTACCTCCAACTCCACATCTTTGGTCCCTTGGGAATGTCCTCTACCGGCGTCTCCATCACCGCCGCTCAAAAGTCGGGACACATGACAACGGGCTACACGCGCGAGGGTGTCAGCAAGGAGGATCCGATGGGCACTCGGGGGAGGGCCATGTACCCTCATCTCGAGAACGACGAGGGCGAGGTCAACTGGGGGGCCGGGGGTGTGATCATGAGTCTATCCGACGCTGTAAGCACCTCACTTCCGGCTCGCGTGTGTGACTCGAACTGATTGAAGTCAATTGGGGTGTATAGGCGCGATGGCTGCAAACCTTGCTCGGAAACGGACGACACCCTGAGACCGGCGAGCAAGTCATCCCGGCAGACCTGATCTACAAGATGACTACCGGGTACTCGGTCGCTCAAAGTCATCCGTGCGTACTCCGTGCTTCCTTTCGGTCGAGTGCAGAGCTGATCGACCGACTTTCCGTTGCAGGGGCTGGCCAGAGCAGGGTCAAACCACGTACGGCCTTGGTCAGACCATGTCTTCCTACCGAGGAGAGCAGTGCGTCTTCATCATCTTAGTCCGGCTACTTTGTTTTTCTGCTAACGGCTGACCATATTATGTGTTGTTTTGACAGAACGATCGAGCATGGCGGATCGGTGCCTGGCTTCAAGACGCAAATCATCCGCTTCCCGAACGCCGGACTGGGTATCGCAGTCTTCGTCAACGAGGAGGTGTACGGTGTACAAGTGAAGGAAATCATCAAGTGGAGCATTGCGGACGCTGCTCTTGGGCTTGAGAAGATCGACTGGAACGCAAGGCACGCCCTTCACCTTTCCACGAAGAATTCGGAACTGACTTGAAACCCCTTAACAGATACAAAGCCGACCTCGCCAACTCTTTCAACAAGACCCCTACCGTTTCCTCGCTCGACGCACTACTCGACACTCCACCCCTTTCCGGGTTGGCGACACCGCCATCGCTCGCAGCTTTCGCGGGAATCTACCACGACGACGGATACGGAACGATCGAGCTCTGCCCACTCAACATACCTGGAGTGGACGACGATTCGCTCTCGGAGGACTGCAAAATGCTCGCAAACGACGTCGACACGATCTTGCCAGGCGTCGTCGACCAAATAACGCCCAGCTTCATCGTGCGTCCGCCCCACCCTTCCTTTTCAACCTGAGCCCAAAGGGCTAACTCTCTACCGGACGGGGTAGATCAACGTCGACCGAGTCTACACGTCCCACCTTCTACTTACGCACAAGGCCTTCAACATTTTCACCGTCCGACCCTACCGATCGCTCGCACCCGTTCCTCCCGACGAGCACTGCTTCGCCTCGACATCCGAGATCGACGGCCAGGAGCGCATCGCCGTGTTCGAGAAGGGTGGCTTTGGGATGCTGGGTGGTATCTGGGGTGCGGGAGAAGGCGTCAAGGACAAGCAATGGGGCGAGATTGAAGAGAGGGCGGAGGTTTGGTTCCGCAAGGTCCAACAGCGAAACTCCAAAGTGGACGACTTTGCATGAACGAGCAGAGAACTCCTTTAATGAGAAGTTGTACAGACATGATCATCTTGCATTCATGCGACCCTCCTCTCCTTGAGTCCGTCCTCTAACGCTTGACCTTCGGCTGGACTTCCTCCGGCTTGACGATGTGCAGTCGGACCCTCGTCTGCATCTGGGGCGTGTTACCTCCGTGTCCTTTGCTCCAATCGTACGACATGCCGGCGGCGAGGAGCGTGTGCGTGTGGTTGAAGGCGAGGGACGTGATCGGAGTGGGGATGAAGCCTGTCGGTTGGTTTGGCGGAGGGACGGCGTCGAGGGCTGACCAAGTCCGCCAGGAGGCGGTCAGCTTCAGCTGCAAGGGAAAGTCGCTGCGAGAGGATGGTTGGACGTACTCTTCAGCTTTGATCGGTTCTCGTGGTCCCAGAAGCTGATTCGACCGTCTCCTCCGGCTGTTGCGAACGTTCCAAACTGCCTGTGGAACGCCATCGCGTTGACACCTGAGGGTGCGAGGAGAAAGGTGGGGAATGCAAGAAGTATATCAGACAGAGGTTGAGCTGCGTGGTGCGAGATCTGATGACACTCACTGTGCACCGAAACCTGCTCTCCCGCTTTCGGCGCGTCCGGCAGTCGGTGGCACTTGAAGGAGAAATTTTTCCTGTGAACGCGAAGGACCGAGCCAAGTCAGTGTTCTGCGCTTGTGTTCTGAAAACTTGATCGAGAGGTCGACTCACGAGCTCGCGTCCTTGTCCATGTGCTGGATCGCCACTCGACCCTCAATACTGCCGACCGCGAACCCCTTGGCCGTGGGGAAGCACGACACCGTCCTCGTCTGCTGCTTGAGTGGCGAGTCTTGGCTCTGTAAATAAGAGCGCAAAAACCGGTCAATTCCTTCGCGACTTCTACATTGAGCCCTCGGGTCGGCGAGCGGGGGACGGACCTTGAAGATGACACCAGGGTTGTTGAGGTCGAAGATCTGCAGACTCCTGTTGGCGCAAGCGACGACCATGAGAGGGTGGACCACGTCCATCGCGTAGACCTTGTCGGGCAGCGTGACAGTCGAGACAGGGTTCGCTGAGAATGGCAAAGACGGGTTTAGTGACTGAGGGTGAGGGAGGACACGCAGTCGGAGGAAGGGCTCGTACGTGTGCGGAGATCCCAATACTGCAAACGCGAGAAAAGTCAGCCCAAGAACCCAGAGAGGTCCCCCGAGCGGCCAAACATCAGGAGACGCGACGTAAACGCACTTTGATGCACTTGTCCCATCCTCCGGTAGCCAAGATACCCGCTCCTCCAGCCTGGGGGATGAACCTACACGAGCGGATGGGCGCGTCGTGGCCCGCAACCTGGGCTATAGTGACAAGCGACGAGGAAGAGCACAAAGAGAGGAGCCGTCAGCAAGCGCACCAGAGGGACGTTCAGGAAGCGCGGGAGAAGTGTAGGAGGGATCCAGACCCGGAGGGATGGAGTGAAGAGCACGGAGCGAGACGGGTGTCCGACCCAGGACCAGCTACCCTGCACACACCCTCGTCTAAGAGAAGCTCACCTCCCTCCTCACTATCTCGAGCCTCAAGCCTACGGTAGATGAGGTGTTCCTCAGACTGTTCCTCTCAATTCCACGCGGCTGGACGTGTCGACCAACCGACCTTCACCCACCCCGTGAGACTCCCCGTCGCTGTTTCCCTCCTCTGAGCGAGCCACGCCGACGCGCCACCTCTCCCAAGGAGCTCGGCCCTACACCAGAAGGTCGGATGATGGAGAAAACGGAGAGGACACGCACAAGATTGCCCAGTAGCCAGATCGTACATCCTGCCCGCCTTGTCCGCTCCGCAACTGAAGACCTTGCTCCCATCCTGCGAAACAAGACGCGCCCGAAGCCAAACTTAGTTTGAGCTCCTATTGCCAGACGAGCGCCTGGCAAAGGGTGAGGGAAGAAGGACAACGAGAGGGGAAGGAGCAACGTACGGCAGACCAGCAAAGGTCGAGGACGGGACCCTCGTGTCGGTACTCTGCCTTCTGCTGTGACTGACCCTGCGCGTTAGTCTCGTACAGACGGACCTGATCCACACGAGGAAGATAGCAGCGGTAGTAAAGTCAGCTAAAAGGACCTGATGAGAGAGAGGAAGAGCTCGCAAGGGACGGACGGCATTGTCCCAACTGCTGACGGCGAGGATGTCTGCGTTAGGCGAGAATGACAAGGCCGAGATCGAGTCGGACGGAGGCGAGACGAGATCCGTGTCCTGCGACTGAGTCGATCCGAGAACGAGCGCCATCTTGCTGAGTACGAGTTCAGGGAGGGGGGGGGGGGGGGGGGGGGGGGGAGGGGGGGGGGGGGGGGGGGGGGGGGGGGGGGGCGGACCAGGTCGATCGCGGGGGCGCGCCCCCCC
>MVAJ01000079.1:0-42134 GCA_014825545.1 Cystofilobasidium capitatum | reverse complement strand
GGGGGGGGCGTAGGAGGAAGGGGGGGGGGGGGGTTAAGGAGGGAAGGGAGCAACGACATTTCGTCCTGGCGCTCGACCCGTCACTCCTCTAGAAAAGAGCAGTTCGACCCAGGCCTCACTCACTCCACGATGAAGTACGTCGTTCGTAAATCTCTGCTTACTGTGTTGTTACTGATCAGCGCGTCTTTGGTCTTTGGCAGCGTCGTCAAGGAGATCAACAAGATCAACGAGCTCGAGCTCCAGGGCAACGGCCAGGGCTCGTGGCACGACGACTACAAGGGTGCGTCCAGCTTCTCTTCTGCTAGCATAGCACTGCTTGCAGCTGACGCTTTACTCTTTTCTGTTTCGCAGACTCTGCTCGGATCTTTGTGGGAGGGCTCGACTTCAAGCTGACGGAAGGAGACGTGATCGCCATCTTCTCGCAGTCAGTCCAATCCTTACCTCTGCCCTTCTTCCAGCAACCCACCGCTGACGACTCCCTCTGCTTGCGGGCTGGGAAGGTACGGAGAGATCGCAGACATCCACATGCCTCGGGATAAGGAGACTGGTCGTCCGAGAGGGTTTGCCTTCCTGATGTACATCGACCAACGCTCGACCGTGCTCGCGGTCGACAACCTCAACGGAGCCAAGGTCCTCCAACGGACGATTCGGGTAGACCATACGAAGGGTTACAAGCAGCCTGGGACGAAGAACGACGATGGCGAGTACGAGGAGCCGGACGAGGAGAGGATGAACGCCCTCCCTCCGATGGTTGGCGGGAGCGAGGGGGCAGGGGCAGCTCCGGTGGAGGAAATCGAGGCGGGTGAGGAGGAGGATCCTATGGCGGCCTACATTCGAGAGTCCAAGGTCCGTCTCTGGCGCTCGTTGACCCTCGCGGGCTTGCGAAAGTACTGACGATCTTGCCTTTTGGTGTCGACAGCGCGCTCGGCTCGCAGAGGGTGGTACGGACGGCAAAAAGGACAAGAAGGACAAGCATCGGTCCAAGGAGGAGAAGGCCTTTCGAAAGGAGGAGAAGAAGCGAGCGAAGAATGACAAGCACCGGTCTTCGAAGGGCGAGTCGTCGAGTGGGTCTAGACGGCCGGACCTTCGCGAGAGAGACCGGGAGCACAGAAGCATGCACAGTGAGGAGCCCAGACGACGAAGATCGCCCTCTCCTTCGACGTCCTCCTACCGGAGGCGAGAAGGATCCCCACCTTCTCGTCAGAGGTCTCCGCCACTAGCCTCGAAATCCCGCTGCGAGGACGATCAGACGACCTTCATTCGACGACGCGACTCGCCTCCGCGCTCGGCGAGGTACGACGACCATCCTCGAAGCAGACGAGGCGACTCACCTCCCCGCCGACCTACTTACGACACCGGCCGACCTCGATCGCCTTACAGGGACGGTGCCAGAGATCGACCGAGGGAGGATCGCGAGAGGGACGGGCCTCGCGGACGCGACGAGCGAGGCGGACCGTCGTACGGCGGCGAGTCGAGAGACCGCTATCGCGATTGAGCACGATGCATAGTCTTCTATCGCTTGAACTCTCCACCTCCTCTTCTGCTGCCAGGATCCCGCTTTTGGCTTGACCCAAAGAGCAACAGGGCAAAAGTTTATGAAGATGGCTTGCCGTCGAAGTTCTCACGCTGTCGCAGTCGACCTCCTTGAGTTTGACAGACGCCTTGCCATTCCTCCTCCGAGACTTCTACTCGCTTTCGCTCGCTACACCTTCCGGACAGAGCTGAAAACTGAGCAGCCTTCGAGCTGAGCTGATTGCTGACTCGAAGTAGGGAAGAACGGCCAGCCCGAAGGGCGGCACCGCTAGGTCCTGCTCACCTCTCCTCCCTTCGTCCGACTACCGACCGTCGGCCTATCCCATCCCTCCCCTTCATCGACAATGCTCCTCGCCCTCCACCTCCTCTCTTAGGACCAGTGCTGTCTTCATCGAGCGCTTTGACGCCTGCGAATCGCCTCATCCGACGTACCGCCAGCCCGAGCCCGCGGACGTCGACCGGACAGCTCCGTTCTTCGTCCCTCCCTCCCCCAACCTTGCTCCTCATGGATCCCGCTCTGGATCAACACCCTAGCCGTCAATATCGTGCTGCTTTTTCGCCGACGCAGGAGTCTATTGTGGTCTGGGTGGCTTGGCCGTTTCATATCTACCTGGCTGATGGCGCGAAGGCGTCGGCTGATCCCGTGCGACGCTAGTGGTGCTGCTCACTTCGTAAGGCTGATACACGCCTACTTCGAGCTTCCCCAGTGTAGGACGGTCAATTGGCCACCTCTCTCCGCCTTTTCTGCTTGTCGGCTCGTCGCGTCACATTGACCGCTTCGCTTGACACGCCTTCCATCGTTCTCTCCGCCAACCACGCCATTGGTCTGTCTGCAAGGGCACCTATGGTACCAACATCAGCGCTGGTGGCCGAGAGAACTGAGGTGGCTCGACTGAGGGTACAAGGAGGAGGAGGCGGCGCCTCCTGAACTCTCACGTACCCTTCCTTCATCCATCTCCTGACATGTCGCCCACCAACGTCGGAGACGAGGACTTCCTCGTCGGTCCAGATGTCGACAACATCGCTCCTCTCCGGTTCAACGACGTGCGCACGGTCGATGAGATTCTCGAGAAGAAGCCTGAGTCGCCTCGGTCGGACGTCAAGGACGACTCTTCGTTCGAGGACGAGAAAAAGCTGCACGCCGAAGCGTTGGCCCTTGAGGGCGAGTTCGATGGAGGATTCCGACACGGAGACGAAACCCTGGTCGCTGCAGGTGTGTATGCTCTTTTTCGACTCGGAAAAAACGTGAAATTGACTGCTGTTTGGCGTGGCAGGCGACGACGACGACCCAGACTACAAGGAGATCCCTCTCATCGTCCGAGAGCTTGTCGACTTCGAGGACGACCCTTCCACCCCTGTTCTCACGTGGAGGTTCTTCCTGCTGGCTACCATCTTTGTCGCCCTGGGAGCCTTCGTTCGACAGGTGATCTCTTCCCCTCCTTCTTCAAGCACGCAAAAGCTGACAAGGAGACCCCACTTGTTTCTCCAGCTCTCCTTCTTCCGAACGACCTCCGTACCCTACTCCATCTACTTTGTCATGGTCGCGAGCCTCTACTTCGGCCGGTTTCTGGCACGAACGCTGCCTGAAAAGGAAGTCGGCTTCGGCCGCTTCAAGTTTCAGCTCAACCCAGGGCCGTTCTCGACCAAAGAGCATGTCGCGATTGTGCTGGCCGCATCCACTGGAGCATCGAGCAATCTCGTGCGTCTTTCTCGCTTGAGTCGTGACGACGGAGGATGCTGTTCGAAACTGACGCCGCAGCAACCCTCCTCCGACAGGGTGACTACGTCCTCGCACCCCTCATCGTCTTCTACGACGCGCCCATGAATGGATGGCTCGCAATTCTCTTCATGTGGTCTTGCGTCCTCATCGGCTTCTCATACGCGTCCTTTGCCAAGAGGTGCGCCCCTTGTCTGTCTTCGCTTTCACTCCTGCCGACCATTAACGAGGTCTGGACGCAGATTCCTCATCGACGATCCCAAGTTTATCTTCCCACTCACCCTTCAGAAGGTCTCGGTCTGTGAGTTGCCTAACGTGAGCGTCGGTAAGTCCGTTTCTCTGACTGACTCTAGCGTTCGTTTGGCGCTCTATCCAACAGTCAAGGCTCTGCGAGGATCCATGGAGAATGATCAGTCTCGAACTTATATCAACCAGCAGCGCTGCTTCTGGTACGGAATTCTCATCGTCTTCTGTTGGCAATGGGTACGTCGCTTCGTTAGGACCTGCGTGCGCTTCTGGACGGGGCCTGATGATACTCTTTACGCGCTGCGTAGTTCCCCGAATACAGTGAGCGCTCATTTATCCTCCGTCTTCAGTTATCACCACCTACTGACCTTCTCTTCTCTCATACCTTAGTCTTCCCGTGAGTCGAGTCTCTTCTTGACCGATATGTTAGCAGTCAAATCTTGACGCGTCTCTGCAGTTTCACAACTTCTTTGTCTCTGCTTTGCTGGGTCTCGAGCAACCCCAATGTCGTCTTCGCTGGGAGCGGTCTGGGTGGTGCGGGATACGGCGCGATTACTCTCGACTGGTCGAACATCGGCTCCTCCTTCCTGTACCAAGTGCGTCCCTGCCAAAAAAACACTGCGCACAGCAACACTGACTTACCATCCTATCTGTGAACCAGCCGTTTTGGGTAATCAACAACTCGATTGCAGCCTCCATCATCTGCTGCTGGATCCTTATCCCCATCTGCTACTATACTGGTGAGCTGTCACCCTCCCCTTCCTTATGCTGATCAGTCTCCGCGCTGAAAGCTGACCTTTGATTTTGTTTCTACAGGTATCTGGGGGTCCGACAAGTACCCCATTCAATCTCAGACTCTTTGGCAGGCGAACCAGTCGGTTTATCCGACCGCAAAGTGCGTCACGCTCTGCTTCTCTGCCACTGTTGATCACGCTTGGGCTGAGCATCGGTTCTTCTCCTCTCAGGCTTCTCAACCACGACTGGTCTCTCAACGAGGAGCTGTTTGAGGAAGTCGGAGTGCCGAGGATCTCTGCCCAGGTGATGTGGTACGTGACTCTCTTCCGCTCCGTACAGGAATTCTCAAAGCTAACTAGTGACCACGACTCTCCGCCTTCAAAGGGGCTACTTCTTCTCTTACGTCGCTTACATCTCGTCGTTCGTCACTCTGGTCCTCTTCCGGTGCGTGCCCTTTCCTCCTCCAACGAGCTTGACTGCTGATGGACTGCCTTTGACCTGTAGGGGTCCGGCGCTTTGGAAATCTTTCAAGCTTCAACGAGCGGGTATCAGGGAGCACAACGACAAGCTCAACAAACTGATGGAGCCTTGTACGTGCTGCACAACGAAGCTCGCGTCCCTTTCTCTGGCTGACCAATGTCTCTGCACGACCGCAGACGAGAAGGTACCTTGTAAGTGCCCGCTTGATCCCCCACCGGAAGAGGCGACGCTGACCAAGGCTGCGCCTGCTTTGCTCAGGGTGGTGGAACGTCATCCTCTTTGTTATTCCCTTCGTGATTCTCATTGCTTTGACGGCGACCGGTCGTGAGTGCCTCCTTCGTCTTCTCTTCTTTGGAAGAAATCCTGACACTTTGCCTCTTTCTTTCAGAGCTCTACATGCCGATCTACGCCCTCTTCTTTGGGCTCATGTTCGGTGCTGGTACGTGCTGCATCTTGGTCTGTCTTGGGGGGCGTAACGCTGACCACCCCCCCATTTCTTCCACTTCCAGCTATTGTGGTACGTCTCAATCACCTCAGGCAACTTAACTCCAATGCCACAAACTGATCTTACTCCTTGCCGTGCAGCTACCTATGGGCGCCATCTATGCGGTTTCTGGGTTTTCGGTGTCTGTTGGCTACTTGTACGTGCCCAGTTGGCGTCACGGTATAAACGAGATCACTTCGCTGACCATCCCTACCATTTCTTGTGCTTTCCTCTCCTCACTCCAGCAACGAGATCGTCTACGGGTACATGGTACGTTGAAGGCGGACGGCAAGCTGCTTTCTCGGTAAACCCAGCTGATGCAACGTTCCCTGCTATGCTGAATTTAACCCCGCTTCCACCATCCTCACCCAATAAGATTGACATTGGAGGCTCGAGGCATCCCATCGGTAGCTTGAGCTACCGAGTCATCAGCGGACAAGCCTGGTACTGCGCACAAGACATGCTGAGCGACATGAAGGTGCGTCTGAAGGACGATCCTCACGGCATGAATCCTCTCTGACCTCGCCTTCTTCACAGCTTGGTCACTACTTCCACATCCTTCCCAAGGCCGTCCTCTTGAGTCAGATTTGGGGAATCCTGGTAGGAGTTCCGATCAGTGCGTCGCGTTCCTGTGCCCCAACTGCAGCCAGCTCTCGCTTATCCCCAAACCTCAACCTTCCTTCACAGACTACGCCGTCATCGTCTGGGTGACCGCAGCCAAAAGACAATATCTCACTGGTGCTCTGAAGGATCCCCTCAAGCAATGGACCGGCCAAACGATCATCTCTCTCAACAACCAGTCGATTCAGTTTGCTCTCGTTGGCCCCAAGAGGTCTGCACCTTCTATATCGCTCGAACAACACCTCTCGAAATACTGATCCTCTCTTCTGCACAGACTCTTTTCCGACCCTGCGTACACCCCCATGCTTTACGGATTCCTCGTCGGCGCTGCCGCGCCCATCCTTCTTCGACTCGCACACTGGGCCCGTCCCAAGTGGCGCTTCGACCTGTGGAACGTCACAATCTTCGCCTCTACTGGAGAATCTCACTACATCTATAACTCGTTCGTCAGCACAATCTGGCCCTTCCAAGAGAATCAAAACACTGACAGATCCATCTCCCTGCTTCTTGTTACTCTCTTAGCGTCGGCTTTTTCACGTATGTCCTGTCTTGCTCTTTCTTGGTCTTCGTCGTGGCGGACTAGCGCCAATGTTCACCACCTCGCCCGTCATGCTTCCAGCTGGTACATCCTCGCCTGCGTCAACCATCTCTACATCAAGAAGCATAAGTACGAATTCTGGAAAAAATATGCCTATCTTGCGGGCGCGGCAGGTAGTTCTGCCTCTCATTCATTCCACTTGTATGTGCGCGTCGGTCATCTACTGACAGGTTTTCACTCTCCTCCCCTCCTCTTAGCCGACACCGGATTCAACCTCCAGCTTTTGCTGTCCTTCCTCTTGTGAGCATCCTAGGCCATCTCTGAAGTCCTCTCTCGCTTGGAAATTGACCACCCCGTTCCTTCCTTCCTTCCTCGTCCTCCACTCTAACCCAGCTTCTCATCGGGCAAGAACATCGCCATGCCTGTTTGGTGGGGAAACAACGCGGAATCTGTCGAACGCTGCTTCCCGGCCAAGTAGAAATGATCTGCAACTTGACTCGCTTCTTCCTTGATTCTTCTCCTCTCCGATTCTTCGTACGCATCGGGACGGAGTTTGAGCTTCTGTACTCTGTCTCCCAATCCTTGCCCCTTTCGTCGCTCGGCCCTTTTCTCTGTCCATATGCGTCTTCTTCCTCCTCTCCTTCATCTACCGATGGTTTTTGTACGGCCTGTCGATAACGGCTTTCGTCTTACTCTGCATGATCCTGTTATATCTCGTCATCTTCTGAGCGCCGTCTAGGTCGCGCGCGCCTCCGACACTTCCAACCTCAACCCCTCACTCGACCACTTCTCGGTTTTCCCCGACATGAGCGCAGCTTCGCGCATGATCAAAGGCGCAAGATGAGCTTAGGCGACGTGTCGGATAGAAAAAGGGCAGCAAGGGAGATGCTGGCGACGACCCAACCACCACTACCCCCAACCCCCGACGACCATGGCTAGCCCTTTGCCTCCGCCGTACGATGTGGGCAAGCACGCCGCCTTTGTCCAACCTTGCCGAGGAGCTCGTCCTCTCAAAACCCTCAAGAAGATCCTGGTCGGAACGCTTGCCGTCGTCGGAGCTCTGCACCTGTCGAATGTCGTGACCTGGAGGGGCCCAGCCAGTGCGTTCGAGCGTCCGTTCGCTTGTTCAACCTCGACCCTTCGGACTAACATTCTTCTGCTCGTTTCTCAGCCCAGGTTCTCGACGCAGCTGCTCTCGCTGAAGGTCTAGCGTACTGCGTGGCTCTTCATGCTCCCAAGTCGTCCTTTGGTCACCGAATCAGGTGGGTAGCGTCGTTTTCGGGCTTCAGCGACGAGTGGGCGGGACTGACCCGCCTCGAATTCTGATCAGCCCAGCAAACGAGAGAGCGGATTCCAACGAGCCGTCGTACCTTCTGGTTAACGCTACAATCTGGACCGGCACTGGTGGTCCGTATCTCTCTCTTTGTTTGCCCTCCGCCCGTGCTGATGAAAAACCTTTCCTGCGGCCCCTCCAGATGTGATCCAAGGCGGCGATGTCCTGCTTCGGGACGGCCTTATCCAGCAGGTCTCTGCAAGCGGCAGGATCAAGGTTGACAAGGACGTTCAGATCATCGATGCTGCCGGTCGCTGGCTCACGCCCGGTATCGTCGACCTCCATTCCCACATGGTGCGCAGCTCAACACCCTCGCACAGTCGGTCTTGTAAATCCACTGATCAATCTACAATCCTGCTACAGGGCGTCGGAGCTGCTCCTGGACTGTCTAGCACGTCCGATAGCAACTCTCACAAGTCTCCCATCCAGCCCTACCTTCGCTCCATCGACGGCTTCAGCACGGTTGACCTATCCTTCAAGAACTCGATCCTCGGCGGCGTCACCACGATGCAAGTCCTGCCCGGCTCGGCCAATAACATTGGAGGCCAAGCTTTCGTCTTCAAGCCCCGAGTGATCCCCGGCGGATCTCCTTCGGACATGGCTCTCGAGTCGCCCTTTCCTCTCGTCACCAACGGCAGCACGCAACGAGTTGGCGGAAGGTGGCGGCACGTCAAGTTCGCGCAGGGAGAGAACATCAAGAACCGGTACGAGAGCACGCGCACGGATCAAGGGTACTGGTTCAGGCAGGCTTTCGAGGCTGGTCGCAAGCTCAAAATCAAGGAGGACAACTGGTGCAAGAGAGGAAAGGACAAGTGCGTCGCCTGCTTTCGATACCCGTTGATGACCGGGCTCTGACTCTGCCATTCCCTTTCCCTTTCCTTTTCTTTCAGCACCGAACCCTTTCCTATTGACCTTCAGTGGGAGCTGCTGGCCGACGCGATCCGAGGAAACGTCAAAATCAACGTTCATACGTACCAGGTTCGCCTCACTTTGTCCTCCTCCCGCCCTCCTGAGTGAAGCCTGACACGACGTCGGCCCCCATCTTTTCGCAGGGTGTTGACCTAGATTTTCTCGCTCGTCTGACAAACGAGTTCAAGTTCCCCATCGCTGCCATCCACCACGCCTCAGAGGCCTACCTCGTCCCGAACCTCCTCAAGAAGTTTCACGGAGGAGCTCCGGTTGTCGCCCAGTTCGCCACCCACCAGCCTGGCAAGTGGGAGGCCTTCCGAGGATCTGAGTATGCTCCATCCATCCTGGCTGACGCTGGCATCGTCAACGTTCTCAAGAGTGATCACCCTGTCCTCGACTCGTGCGTGAATCTTTCTCGCCATGACCATTTTCGAAAGATAGACTAAATTCAAAACTTACTTCTGCCCTTGCAGTCGTTACCTCGCTTGGGAGGCTGCTCAAGCCCACCACTTCGGTCTCAACTGGACTCTCGCGCTGGGTGCCATCTTCTCCGCCCCTGCGGAGGCTGCTGGTCTCGCTCACCGAGTGGGCCGAGTCGTAGAAGGGCTCGATGCGGACGTCGTGCTTTGGGTTCGTTCGCCCTTCAAGTCTTCTCAATCAGCCTCGTTCTGACAATGTACCTCGTTTACAGGACTCCTTCCCTCTCAATTTGGGGGCAACGCCCGTTCAAGTTTTCATCGATGGAGTCAAGCAGTTCGACCAGCCTCACGTCGTCGACAGGCCTTCCGACCAGTCCATTCCTCCCTCCTCATCGGACTCCGTATCTCGTGCTACCGCCGTCGACCGTGTTACCGGCAAGTCGTCCTACGCACCGACAAATGTCGTCGAGGAGGTGGTTTTCACCAACGTCCGGTCCGTCTACGAAGTCAACAAGGAGGGTCGAGTCTCCCAAACCTTCGGCAACGTCGGCCTTCAGCCAGGACGGGCAAATGTAGTTGTCAGAGACGCGGTCGTTGTGTGCACCGGATCCTGCCGAGACTTTACATCTGGCATCGAGAACGTGGTCGATCTTCGGGGAGGCTCGTTGATCCCAGGACTCGTGACGTACGGAGGACCGCTCGGCGTCTCCGAGATCGGACCGGAACCATCCACGAACGATGGAAACGGCCACGACGTTCTCGCTGGAGGTGTACCGGTCGTTCTGAAGGGAGATCTCATCAGGGGAGTAGAGGCTCTGAGCCTCGGGCAAAAGTTCATCCCGTGAGTGTCCTTTCCGACGTATCGTTCTCGACGTCCGCTGATGCAAACCATTTCCTTCTTTTTTCAGGATCGTCCACAACGCTGGTATCCTCACCGCTGTCTCTCATCCTACCTCCTCCGGCCTGGTCCACGGTCTCTCGACGGCCTTCCGGACATCCGCTACATCTGTCCTCCAAGAAGGAGCGATTGTTCAGGAAGTCGCAGCCTTGCACACCACCATCGCTCACGGCCAGGCCGGTCTCAGCATCAGCGAGCAGATCAGGGCCCTGAGAGACTTGCTGCTTGGACAGGGTGAGGGCGAGCTGGGCGAATGGTTTGGGAAAGCGGCCAATGGAGAACTCCCTCTCGTCGTAGCGGTCAACAAGGTGCGTCAACGCTTCCTCGCTGAGCTTTCGTACAGAGAATTCACGTCCATTCTTCCCGACAGGCCGACCACATCGCTGGACTCATTTCGGCTAAGCGCTACGTCGAGAAACGGACGAACACCACCCTTCGCCTCGTCCTTCAAGGAGCTCAAGAGGCCCACTTAGTCCGTTTCCTCTTCCTCTTCCTCTGAAGCAAAAGCGACACCTCACTGATGCATCTTTGCCTCGCTTCCGCAGCTCGCAGACGACCTGGCCAAAGAATCGATCGGGGTCATCGTCACCCCTCCTCGCTCCGCTCCTGGCTCCTGGGACACCCTTCGCATTCTACCCGGTCCACCAGCTACGGAACACACGCTCGTCACCTTCCTCGCCTCTGCCGGCGTCAAGGTCGCCATCGGCCATTCGTCCGGCTCGTCTGGCAGACACGCCAGGTTCGATGCCTTGTGGAACTCAAAGGTCGTCGAGGAGTTTACGGTCGAGCAGGCGCTTGAGCTCGTCGGTTCAAACGTCGCACAGTTGCTCGGCCTGGAGCGCGAAGCAGGAAAGAACAAGCTGGTCGCCATCGAGGGCGACTTCCAAGAGTTGGGCAGCAGGGTCGTCGGGATCCTTGACGGAAGCAAGGTCGAGTTGTACTAGAGCACTCAAGACTCGCATGAGTTTTCCTGCTCTCAAACGGAAGAAGCAAAGAAGGAGTACATGCATCGAAAGGCTTTGGTCGTTACAAATGGAGTGTGTCGTTTGAGTCGTGTTCGTAAAAAGCTAACCCCCCCCCCCCTCTCTCTCTACGTCCGCCCCTGCTCGAGCACGCCCTCCATCTCCTGCGCGCACGCGTCCACCACGCGGAGTCCGTCGTACACGCTCGTCTTGGGCATGCCAAAGAACCTACCCGGGTCCTCCTCCTCCTCCTCCTTGAACAACCCACCAACGTGCTCGACGAGCATCTTGCGCCGGTCCATGCTCCGCCTAACCGTCTCCATCAGCAACTTCTGCTGCTCGCGCTCCTTGTCGTCCCTCTCGCGCTCCTTCGAGTTGATCCGCACCGACGTCCCGGGTTGGACGGCGTTGGCCTTGCGTTTCTGCTGGCGCTGGATGATCTTCTGCCGCTTAGCCCAGGCCGACTCTATTACCCGGTCGAGCCCGTCGAGGCACTGCTGGTACTCCGAGTAGGCCAGTCGGTCCTTGGCGATCGACAGGAGGATCGACTTGCGCGCCGTGTTGAGCGCCGTCTGGGTCGCGAGCAGCTTCTGGCACTGGCGGAGCGAGGTTGAAATTTCGTCGTCCGCGCGCTGGGACCAGTCGATCTGCGAACGTGAAGGGAGCGAAACGTGAAGGTGTCAGTGTTGCGTCTTGCAGCAACTCGAGACGGATGGAAAGAACTGGAGACGCACCGGTTCGTCCCCGAGTAGACCAACGAGCTGCAGCTCGCCCTTGAGCCGATCCTCCAGCTTGCCCAATGTCGTCCGCTCCCTCTCGCTCGCCCCTCCCTCCTCCATCATCCGCCTCCTCTCCTCCCTCCGACTCCTCGATGACAAAGGCCCCCCGCCCGCCGAAGCCTGCAGCGTGAACTCGTCCAAACTCTCCCCCCGCGCATCGACCAAACCCCCAACAACCCGCTCGCTCACGGGGCCCATCCCGCGCTCCTCAACCAACCCCTCCTCCGTCAACCCCTCAAGCGGATCAAATCCAAACTCGGACTTTCTCATCCTCGGATACTCTAAGCTCCGATTAACACCCCCAGCAGCGGCCGTCCCCGCCAACGGAGGAACGTAAGGCAACCCCTGGGCGGCCAGTCGGTCCTCCTCTGCAAACTGATGCGTGTAATGTTGCCCAAGAGGAGGTACCACGTATGGCTCGACGTCCTCCTCTTTGTAACCCTTGAGGAAGGCCAGGTCCTCCTCGCCGACAGCACGCGTGTACGCCTCGGCCGAACTCATAAAGTTGGAAAACAGCAGCTGCGTCCCGGGAGCCTTGACCTGGGTGAAGTCGTCGTTGACCTCGACTTGCGTGAGGGGTAGCGGGGGAAGGGGGTCTGGGATGGGTGGGCGGGGAGGGACGAGTGAGCGCGTCGCCAGCGGCAGGCGGAAGTCGATGTGCGATCCAAGAGGGGGTGGGGGGAGCTGGTCAGCATCTGCTGCTAATGGCGGAGGAGTAGCAGCAGCAGCAGCAGCAGAGGCAGGCGTAGAGGCAGGAGCAGTGGTCGCCAAGGGTGAGACCGCTCGAGCGGCAGAGGAGATGCTGAGCTTGATCTTGGGCACGACCGGAACCGACGCAGCAGGCCCAGGTGTGGCCGACTTCTTCTCGAGAGTTGGCGGAACGGGGGTGGAAGGCTTGGTAGTCGAGGACGGTCCTGCCAATGTTGCAGGCGTAGGAGTGGTCGCCCGAGAGGTCCCTCCTGCGGTAGTTGCACCAGTGACCGACGGCTCGCGCGACTTGTCCTTGTCCTTCTTCTTGATGAACTTTGGCATCGGCAATGAGGATGAGGTCGGCTCCTCGCTCGGAGGTCGACTTGTCGAACCGACCGATGCGGCCACAGCTGGTGGTTTGACGACGACGACGGTCTGGCCGACCGGAGTAGCCCCCTTGAGCTTGGCGGACAGCGGCTGGTCGTCGTCGTTGTCGCTCACGACCAGACCTCGCTTGCGCTTGTTCTTGGTCTTTGAGAGGGCCAGCGAGGACGCATCCGACTCGCCCGAGTCGGCGACCGGCTGCGGGGTGGATGGACGCGAAGCGGGCGAAGGGATGGGAGTGAGAGGAGAGGCTGCCGGACCGACGGCGGGGGAGGCACCTGTGTCCACGGCAAGAGTTGGAACGCGTCAGTCTCCTGGCTATTCAGACAATCCCTTGAGGAGAAGAAGGGCAACGAGGGACGAACCTCGCTCAACCTTGACGCCCTTGGGCCCAGGTGTACTCGACCCCTTCCTCTCGGCGTCCTTCTTGTCCTTCTCCTTGCGCTCCCTCTCCTCCTTCTTCTTGCTCCTGACCCGCTCGGCCTCCTTCTCTCCCTCAAGCAAGCCAGCGACCGCGCCTCGCTGTTCGACGACGGCCTTGCGCTTGGTGAGGGCGTGCGACCTGAGGGCCTCGAGCGTGACCTGAAGCTGGACGAGCGTGCCGAGGGTGGGGAGGACGGAGGACGATGTCGAGGGCGAAAGCAAGGGGATTAGCAAGGGTGTGTAGGGAGGGGGAGGCTCCAGGGGTGGAGGAGGAGCCATCTTGGGCGGGCGTGTGTGTGCCTGTTGCAAAGGAGAAGGAAGAAAGATGGAATGACGGAGGCGGAGAGAGGAGAGCGAGCGAGGGACGCGCGGAGCAACAAGCCCCAGGCAAGTGATCCTTTCGAAATGCATCAACCCGTCCATCTGCATCAGCTTGCGCTCACTCCGCCCTTGCCCTCCCCATGTATCTTCCTCCCTCCACTACCCCCTGACCTCCATTGCCAGCCATGCGTCCGTCACCCTCGCTCTGCTCAAAAGCATCCAAGTTCCAGCTCATCTCTAAACACGCCAACAAGGACTACTACAAGGGTCTGTGCCCTTCGCTCCTCGTTCCTTCTCTCCTTTCCTTCCTTCCTCGATCTGACCCCTTCCTCGTTCCGTCCCTCATTCGCCTGCAGGTCGTCGCCAGTCCCAACCGACCGGAGTAGGCTACCGAACAGGTCCGCCAGGAAAGCACGTCGGGCCCGAAAAGTCGCAGTTCCTGATCGACGACGAGCGCGTGAGGGTGTTTGTCGGACCGGCGTTCAAGGCGGACGGGTCGGCAGAGTTTGCGTTTGACAAGGTGCGTCTATTCCTTTTCCCTCGTGCCCGCTTTCCCTCTGCTCGTCTGGAGCTTTAGGGTGGCCCCCTTGTCGTTGCTCCTGAGACCAGAGATGGGAGCTGTCAGATTGGTAAAGGGCTCGGTGTTAAGCTCTGGACGCTGACTCTTCTTTCTCTCTCTCTCTCTCTGCACAAGCTTAAACCCTTCGCCCATATCGCCTCCGACCCAACCCTAGGCTACCCCTTCGGACTTCCCGGCGTCCCCTCCCGGCGCGTAGAGTGGTTCGAACAACTCTCGCGCGAAGTGCCGGGTTGGACTGACCGGGTGAGGGATGAACAGCTGGCTGTTGAGCGCAGCTTAGCCGTCAGCGGCGGGAGTGAAACGAGCTTGAGCAGTTGAGGGAGCGAGGGAATGTAGAATGAACGTGGTTATCAACGCTTCCACAGTTGGGCGTCGACGGGCGTTGGGGCAGGGCGTAAGGGGTTGGGAGAGTGGGGGGAGGCGAGCGCACACCGCGAGATCGCTCACGGGCTGAAACGCTCGAGACGTGGTCCTGCTCGACGAGCTTTGGGACGCAACTTCTCTGAAGACTTACGCTTTGCAGCCTTTTGCATTTTGGCTGAAGCAAATGCACGGGTCAGCGTGCGACAGACAACAATCACCGCTGTCCCCCCCCCGGCCCCCTCCCCTCCCTTTTGTTGCCCTCAGCCAAATTTCCATTCAACCATCGAGTGTGCATCTATAAGCTTGCCTGTTGGAACCCTTCGACGATCGACTGCTTCAACTAAAAACACCAAGAACAAAGCAGAAGAGACAAGCAAAACATCAGCGCTCGTTTCGCCAGACGTCTCTCATCTCCTGCCCACTCTTCCCCCTTCGACCCAGGGGACACCACAAGAAACAGAAAAAAGAGAGGGTATGTGCACTCACAGGAAGACTGCTCGCTTTCCCGCCGTCCAAAAAGTAGCTCGTAAAGATCTCCTTCGCAACAACCTTGTCATCCAGCACCCCCAACACTTTACCCTCAAACTCGACCGCGAGACCCTTGTTAGACGGGAGCTTGACGAGGAGGACCTCGGACCCCTTGGGAGCGGACCGGTTCGGGAAGAAGGACTTGAGCATCGTCAGGGAGTGTTGAGCGCGCTGGGGAGGGGGGGGTGCACACAAGATGAAGCAAAACGCAAGCACATAAAAGGGTGAGCTCGACAAGGACGACAAGACAGGGTCTAAATCCAGAGGAGAGGAGAGAAAAGGAGTGAGCCGCACCTCTGCCTCGTCGTCCGAGATGAGGCCCGCCTTGGACAGGACCTTGAGCCTGCCCTGGACGCTGCGTACAAACGCATCTCTCAAGTGCGAAAAGTCCGAGCTCCTCGCCGGCACTACGACAAACCAAACAGTTCGTGCGAGTCAGCGTTCCACTCCAGTCACAGCCGTGTTCAGGGTCCGAAAGAAGTTGAGAGGGTTGGAGGGTGAACGCACCGATCCTCATAACGCACGCCTGCCCACTCTCCAAGAACTTCCCCATCGCCTCCTCCCCACCCAACACCACTCCGCCCTTCCCAGTTCCCTCAGGCACATAAAACCCCGCCGAGTAAACCTTGACGCGAAGGAAGGAGACTGTCCGCACGCCAAGTCCTACGAGGTGCAGCGTCGTCGAGCCGAGGGACGTAGGCGTGAGGAGTTCGGGAAAGGGGAGGGATGTCGCTGGATCGACTGGAGTAGCAGATGCAAACATGCAGGGTCGTCAGCTTTCCCTTCAGAGTTCGGCGAAGGGAAGGAGAGAAAGGAGGAGGAGGAGGGGACGAACGGCGAACGTTAAGAGGGACAGGAGCCTCGCACTCGACCATCTGCCAGAGTCCTCCTGCACTTCCCCACAAAGGAACGGCCTGATCAGCCCTCCGACGAAACGATGAGAATGACGAGCAAGGGTTCCATACCTCCACTCAAGCCGAGTGCAGTCAACCCGAGCCCACCGACGGCCAGTCCGAGCGTGAGCTTGCGGACAGGGAAGCCCGCTGTCGGAGCTCGAGCTGGTCCTCCTCCTGCTAGGCGGGAGACACTCCTCCCAGGCTGCGACCGAACGATCCGAGGGAGGAGACGAAGAGGTTGGCGGAGAGACATTTGCTTGCTTGCGAGAGAGGAGGCGGTCGAGAAAGGGCAGCTGGAGGTCGAGGAGACGGTCGAAGGGCAGGGAAGGATCGAGCCGGGTGTTGGCGATTGGGCGAGGCGGAGAAGTACAGTTCTCTCGGGCGCACATCGACTCTTCTAGACTTGCTCTTGCAGCGCGAGAAAGAGTGAGAGGAAATCGGCATGCAATGAAGGAAGGGAGGTACATGAAGGGAAAGGGTACAGTGCCGTAGAGAGGGAGGGGTGAAGCCTGAGGACACCTCATGCAGGAGCCTGTCGTCAAGAAAACCCACCAAGTCAGTCACATGCCGCTTGATGACTCGACCAAGAAAAGCAGAAAGGAGAAAGGAGAAAATGAGAGTAACGTACTCCTCCATCAGGCAGCCGCTCGATCTGGTACCGCCTCGAAACGATGTACATCAACGGCACGCCCGGCACCTTCCTGATCCGCCGTCGGAGGTCGCGATCACACGTGGCGACAATGTAGCACTTTGAAACAGACACGCGCTGGACGAGGCAGTCATCGGCGTAGTTTCCTCGGTCTGTAGCCAGCGAGACGTGAGTGAGGAGAGGTCAGTGTGGAACGCAAGGGGAGTTGGGGGGTACGGGAAGGAGAGGGAAACGTACGCGAGCAGGGTAGTCGGTCAAACCGAGGATCTCGTGCGATCCTGAGGCCAGGTACCGGTGATGGATGTCAGCTTTCTGGATGAACGACAGAGGGTATGCGGGCTCGAGCCCCGTGGATGAGTGAAGGCTGGAGGGGTCACGCACTTGAGTGCCATCCGGTACTTGGGTCCCAGCTTCTCCAGCTCAGCCATGACACAGTCAGTTATTGTCGGAATGCCTGGTGTACCACGACTTTTCAGGTCAGGACTGAAAATGAGAAAGGACCAGATGGTAAGAATCGACGCACACTTTGCGAACAGGCAGTCCATCATGCCCTGGACGAGCTCGAGCTTGTTCTGGAGCGAGTGGTTGATGAAGTTGGTGTCAACCAGGACTCGGTACGGAGGTCCGAGTGCGGGGTTGTGCGAGAGGAAGAGACCGGCCGGTGCTGCTTGACTGCGGAGACCAACAGTGAGGGGAGTATGAGGTCAATCGGGCGTCAAGGGGGGGAGGACGTGTGGAGGTCGAGGAAGGGGTGCAGAAGAGCTAGACGTACACGACTCGCTTCTCGGCCTCCTTCTCCTCCTGCTTCTTCTTGAAGTCCTTTTCAGCATTGGCTTTCCTGGAGACGGGTGGAGCAGCAAAAGGGACAAGGGGTGAAGCAAGAGGTATCAGCCGGTAGAAGGGAGGAGGGGAAGAGGAGTGGGCAGTCGGACAGCGGAGAGACGGCGGAGGAAGAAAAGGCGATACTCACAGCCTAGGGTCTGCAGGGTTGATGATGCGCTTGACAGCAGCAAACTTGCGTGTCTTCTTTGCCTTTCCCATCGTGAGTTTGAGTAGAGAGAGAGGAGAGGAGTGGGGGAGGGAGGAGCAAAGAAGCGCAGCGACTGCCCGAAACCGAAATCGAAATTTGGACGGGTTTAGCGAGCGAGACCCAAACCCTGACCCTTCTTCTTTCCTCCAGCCATGTCTTCTATTCAAGTCCTCGGAGAGCCCTCGTCCTCGGTCGTTGCACCCCAGCCCCTGTCCCAGTCCAGCGGAGGACGTGTGTCGGGCAAGGTGCGCCCTTGCTCTCTTGCCCCCCCCCCCCGTGCTTGAGCCCATGGCACTGAAATCTTTGCCCTCCGTCACTTTCCCACCCCAGTTCTGGAAGGAGCCTAAGACGGCCACTCGGTACGTTTCGGCTCTTATCTCATTCAACGCAAGGACGCCTCTCTCTCTCTCTTTCTTCGCTTGAGAGAGTTCGCGAGAGGTCGTCTGTCCTGCCAGGGAGGAACACGTCTGGCTGACACCTCGTCCCACCTTCTCCCCAACCTCTTGCCACCAGACGAACACACCTCCCCCCAGGCGTCAAGTCGAGCTCGTGGGACCAGCGAATGGAGGCCAGGAAGAAGGCGGACGCGATCAAGGCCGTCGAGAAGCAGCTGAAGGACGACAAGTTGGCCGAGGCGGAGAGGTCCGTTTCCCTCCCTTCATACCCCCCTCCTCGTCCTCTTGAGAGCGATTTCACTGACAATCATTCTCCCTCTGATGGCTTGGCTTGCGTCGATTGCAGGAAGAAGCAGGCTCACAAGGAGAGGAAGGAGAGGATCGAGGAGAAGAAGCGTCTCGAGGAGATGGCCGCCAAGATGAGCGCAAAGAAGCTGCAGAGGATGAAGAAGGTCCGTCGTCTGCCTGCCCTTGCTCTGCCCCCCTCCCCCTCTCGCCTTTGCTGACCATCTGCAACTCGTGCTCGGACGTTCTCACAGCGACTCGGTCGATCAAAGAAGGTCAACCAGTAAATTCGCTCGACACGTCCAAGCTTGTTTCCCCTTCGATCCCCTCGCCAACCCCCACCCTCCAGCATAAGCTCTGCAGTCTTGCATCCTATCCTTCTTGCGACCCTTCTCCGCACTGCCTTGCAATCCCCTCCCCTCTTCTTCTCTGCGCTTTCGGATCGGCCGTTCAGCGCAGCATCGTCGATTCACTCGAAAGAGATCCCCCCCCCTCCCCCTCGCCCCTCCACATCTCTCTCCTCGGTCATTACCTTCCCTTTCTTCTGGCTGTTGTGTATTAGATTCGCTTCACATCACATCCAGTCTGTGCGCCAACGTGCCCAGTCCGTGGTCTACGGAGAATAACGAGGAGAGTCCGACCCCCTCCCGCCCTCCAACGCGAGCTCCTCCTTTCCAGTATTGTCCTGCCCTCTGCCCAACCGAGGCGGGAATGCCCGACTCGGTCGAACGGAATCGAGTGCCGGGTAGTAGAGGAAGTAGATCCACCAGGCGATGAGAAACCCGAGCAGGAGGCCGGCGATCACGTCCGTTGGGTGATGTCTGTAGTCCATCTATCACCAAAGAAGAGAAAGCCCCGCCGACAAATCAGTCTGGGAAGACAGCGAGAACGCGAAAGTGGAGGAGAACTGTAGACGGACCAATCTTGAGATGGCGACCAAGAAGGCTCCCATGACAGGCACTCCTACAACCCAAACCTTCCAGCTCCTCCCCTGTCCATCCCTTACACCCAACACCCCAGCAAGGTATAACGTAAGATAACCCAACCCGCAAGCGGTGAGACTCGAGTGACCGCTGGGGAACGACCGGAAGCCGTCTTTGAGCAAGTCGGTCCGGGTGCAGATGGTTGATGTGAGGAGGCCGAAGGACGGTGGACCGGGGTTCATCAGCCCCGAGGGAGGTTGACAGCGGTCCTTTTGTCGTTCACGATCAAAGTAAAGAGGTATGTTAAGGAGGTTTTGTCGAGAGGAAAGTGAAAGGGGAGGGCGTTGAGAAAGGGGGACAAACGAGAATGTCCGGCCTGGGTCGACCAACGGTTATCTTAACGATGTTAGTTGCCGTATTCGTCAATGCTAAAGACAGCGCCCTATTCCATTCCAGTACAGGGCTTTCTTGTCAGCCTCAAAGCACTTCTCGCAGGAAAGCGGGTGGCAAGAAGCAGGGTAGGGAGAACGTACAAGCCTAGCCAGCCAACGTTCCAGTCCCACAAACTCCTCTTCCACCCTAGACTGACAATCAGAATGACCCCTGCCGGTGCGAGCAGCGCGATGAGGTACAAGGCGGTTGCCGACACTCTGGTGTGGACCTGATTCGAAAGGGTGGTTGAACGACAAGTTACGACCCGGCGTCAGCTGCGCGCCAACGTCTGGATGGGCCGTTGAGTAAGAGAGCGGGCGCGTACCGTGTATGAATGCTGCAGGGAGCTGTCCGTGATGCTGAACTCTCTCCTGAAGCCGTCCACCTTTCTCGCAAAGAAGGATTGATAGGAGTTATCAGTCAAACAGTTTGGTGACATATGGATGAGAGACGCGCACCTTGTCGAGGAGATACCACAGTCCCCAAAGCAGCACCGTAAGAGCCCACTCGAGTCCATCTACGTAAGTCGTCGACACCAGCCTCCCTAGTCGTCAGCTTCTCTACTCTGTGCAGCGAGGGATAGCAAATGAAAGAGAGAGGGGTTGACGAACAGACGCGGACAGCAAGCCAGCGTTCCCTCCTACTCCAGCTTCTCCAGAGATCTCCAACGTCGTCCCTCTCGTGCCGAAACCAGCGTTCGATCGATCCTAGCCTGTGCGAGCTCGTCATGAGAGGTTCGGGTAGGTTGTGAGGGCTTGGAGTGATATTGAGGGCCGCATGCGCGCAGAGGAGGAGGAAAGAGCTTGCTTGGCAGCCGACGTGCGTACGGTCCAGGCCGTGCACTGGACCGCGCAAGAGAGAGGGGAATAGGAATGACTTTCGATCTCAGGGTTCTCGAAGAAGTCGGAAAAGAGTTTGAGAAGAGGATGGAGGGTGGGGCAGTCGAAGGGGAAGGTGGATTGGAAGCCCGGTCGAAAGATACATTCTTTGAACATCTCGAGAGAGCACCCTTTCCGGAGCGTACCTTGCGGAGGACAGGGTGTATTATAGTGAGGCAGGTCCGGCGGGTTGATACGAAAGATGGACTTTCCGTCCTCCACCTCGACTTCCAGATCTTACAACGCTCGCCCCTGTCGCAACCACTCCCATTCGCCAACCCTGACCTCCTTCAACCCTCTGGTCAGAGAAAGGCTTTTACCCAAACCTCGAATGTCCAATCCGTCGTCGATCTGGTCCGCTTCGAGAGGCTCAGTTTGGCCGTGAGCGGCTGAAGAGTCGTTCGAGAGGGATGTGTCGGACGAGGGGCAGAGTTGGATTGGGAGGTCGAGCGATTCCAAGCGCGGAAAGAGGGCTAGGAGGGTGGTGATGATCCATTGCTGTTTCGGCAAGGATCAAGAGGCGCGTTGATGAGGAGGACGGGGGTTAAAGAGAATTGGAGAGGACGGTCCGTTTGTCAGTGCCTAGCGCCAACACATCTCAAGACATAGAAACGAGCAGGGAGGAACGCACAGTCTGGTCAAACGTCACCTCGCACAGACTTTCCTGCAACCCATCAACCATCCAACGTCCCGTCACGGTCAACTTCCTCACCTCCTCCCCCCTCCCCCTCTCTACCTTCCTCAACCCCTCCACCACCTCCTTTCCAAGGGGTTCCGCCATCCCCAAATGCAATCTCTCGACCGTCCCCGGAAGATGGTCGAGTGTGGATGGGAAGTCAGTCGAGAGGAGTTTGCAAGACAGGTTGAGCGAGGTGAGGTTTGGTAAGAGGGGGAGGAGGTGCGGAACGTAGGGTTTCAGAAGGACGGATTGGACGGTTAGGTGTCTGTCGACCCAGGCGCATCCAACCACGCAAGGGATGGCAAACCGCAAGAGTCAGTTCGAGGGTGAGATAAGAGCAGAGCGGAATTGCGATTTGAGAGAGAGAGGGGGGAGGGGGAACAGACCGGATCATCGTCCCCAACAGAGGTCGTCTCACGAGGAACCGCACCTGGTCCTCTGTTCTCAGCCGGACGTCTCTCATGAGGACGACCTGAACGACGTCGTGCACGACTCGTCCTCCGGCGAGGGAGAGGTTGCGGAGGTCGAGGTTCCTTTCGTGCGAGGTTGTGAACTCGTCTGGGGGCAGGTACAGGAAGGAGCACAGGTGGAGGAGGAGTTCGGGCGGGAGCGAGGGTAGGCCCCCTGACGACGACGACGAGGGTGGGCGGGTGGATGGACGGCTGGGCGAGGAGGGTGGGGTTGTCCGCGGGGTTGGGAAGGGCGACGCAAACGGCTGCAGGAACAGAGCCATTCAGAAGGATGGAGAGAGGATGGGGCGTAGAGAGACGGAGCAGACCGCCAGCCAAAGGGCGAGAGGGGGCTGCTGCGCGCCACTCTTCGAAGGGACGCGTGTGTCGTTGACGACGCTTGCCCTCACCCCTTCTCAATGGTGTGCGAGATTAAAGACAGCGTACAGTGTGCAGTACTGCCTTGCCTCGACAGTGTTACTGGCTGAGCAGGCCTTGCAAGGAAGGAGGGGGGGGGGACTCGTCAACCTGCTTGTGGGCTGAAGGCCTCGATCCTCTGCGATCCGTCGATCCTTCGCTTCCAGTACCTCGGACCCCCTCCCCCCTCTCCCTTTCTCCTACTCGTACTCTCTCTCTCTCTCTTTCTCTCTCAGTCGCTCGTTCAACAGCACATCCCACACTCGCTTGCCTTCCTCTCTTTCCACTCCCTCGTCTTCTTTTCCGCCTTCGCGGCATGCCTCCTCACGCGTCGACGCCTTCCAACGCTCAGCTCTCGTCCACAGCCAGGACAGGCAGCCGTCGCAGACATCTCCTCTCCTCCTTCCTCGCCGCTACCCTGCTCCTCTCCTCTTCGGCCTCGGCTTCGGCATCGTTCCATGTCCAGTCGGTGTTGGGACGGGAGGAGCGCGTGTTGAGCTGGGACCACCACCCTTTGATGCCACTGCCTCCTCCGTCGACAAAGTGGGACGCCTCGACTTCCCTGCTCCTCAACTCCAACCAGGCCAGCTCTTCCTCGTCCTCTTCTGCCGGACGGAGTATACACGACAACCTCCATTCCCACCGACACGCTCACCAGCACCACCTCGCCTCCCGCCGCCTGCTCAAGCGTCAAGACTCCTCCTCTTCCTCAGCGCCCCTCTCAGCGGACAATGAGGCAACCCAGTCGAGCAGAGAGGAGGAACAGGTGGCGGCCCTCTCTCCCTCTTCAACGTCACTCGCGAGCGCTTCGTTGCTAGCTTCTTCCACCGGTACGACGTCGGGGGCGAACGCTCTCGCCACGGAGGACGCGTCGACGACGACGTCGAAGACTCTCCCGAGGGCGGATACAGATCTGCCGATCCCTGACCCTTTGTGCGTCTCTCCATCTAGTATCCTTTCCAAAGTCAAACTGCGTTGACGGTTGGTTTCTCCCCTGCTTATCTGCGTTGCCAGTCCAAAACCATTCGACACGACCCTCTCGCTAAACTTCTCCACCTCGTGCCTCTCCTTCTTCGCCTCCTTTCTCTCCTCCTCAAAGTTCTCAACCTGCCGTCCCTTCTCGTTCCTCCTACCGTCGTCATCGGGGTTCGCCACCCTCACAAGGTCGGGGAATCTAACAGACTTAAGCGCGGTGGTAAGCGCTACGTTGGGTGTCGAGGAAGGGGAGGGGTGTGAAGTGTGGATGGAGGGGATGGGAGGGGTTATGAAGAGCAAGTGCGGTCAGGATCTGACGGAGGATAACGCCGTTGCTAAGCAAGCTCTAAACGGTGCGTTTTTCTTCCTTCCACCTCCATGCCTACCGTCACAACTCTGACCCTTTTTACTCTGGGTTTGGGGGTTTGGAAAGGATTCGAGACGTACGCCCTGATGCGGAATGCGACAGAGCTGGTGGACGACGACTCGGGGGCATACTGCTACGTCGACTCCGTCTCGCAATCGACGGCGGACGACCTTTTTCTGTGGTCGCTCTACACCGGTCAGGCGTGCGTTCCCTTTCATGGTTGGCTCTTCTCTGGCTTATGGAGGATACCTCGTTTGACTTGTTGTTTCTGCTCCTTGCTCGTCAACAGACTTCCTTCGACCTCCACCCCATCTTGCTCGACTTGCTCCAAAGCCCTGCTCTCAACCTACGCAGCCCAAGCGTCCAACGGCTCGCTAGCCCTTTCGGGGGTGTACGACGCCGCTGTCCAGCGGGTCAACGCGCAATGCGGCCAGGGATGGGCATTGAGTGTTGAGGTTGTCAGCGGGGCGGAGAGGCGGCGGCAGACCGCTGGGTGGGGTGGGTTGGTGGGTGTGGGGGTTTTGGGAGTTGGGTTGGGGGTCATGCTCTGAGTCTCGTCGCTGGCCCTTCCACCAGTCCTCCTGCCTCTCGTCGTGCTTTAACTCTTTTGCTTTCTTTTTGGTATCGTTTTCTTTTTTTCTTTTCCTTTTTCTTTTTTTGATACCAGGTAGACCAGGGACTCATTTTTCTTCGTTGTTTCTTCCCCATCCCCCGGCATCAGCATATACCGTACGCTTTCCCCGCAGTAGAAAACATGTTGTATATTTTTCTCATGGACACTTTGCATGCATGCCGTTCGGTTGCGAGGGAGAGAGACGTGCATGGGTCTTCTTTCGCCCGAAGGGAAGCCGGTTGACGCCAAGGCGTTTTCGGATCCCGAGCCCATTCCTCGACGGGAACCGGATTTCGGACGACGAGAGCTGCTAGCTCTGGCAGCGTGGGGGGTCGATTATATGATTACAGCTCGGACGCAGAAAATCTCTCTCCCCTCCTTTCCCACACATCGACCTCCTTACTCAGTTGTTTAGAGGGAAGAATGTTCTGTGCAGACGACGACTCGTTCGGACCTGGGAGCTCGTGTCGAGCGACGGACTTGTGCGTTCTCGCTGTCTCTCTCCAACTCCTTCTTCCCTCTGGCCGACCTGCTTTCTGACCTCTCTTCAATCGCTGTCGCTCACAGTACCCTCCGCTTTGAACAGAGGTGAGTTCTCCGAGCGTCCGAGAGAAGGAAGCTGCCTGGGAGCTGACCAGCCTACGAGCTCGCTCGCTTGATCGCGTCCGCCAGCATCCTCTCCATCCTCCCATCCGCAACCTTCCTCCTCGTCGCTCTCGCGCGCCTCGCCCACCTCAGTTTCAAGCCCAACCGACTCCGACGTCCGATAGATGTGCTTCTTGCGAGCAAGGTCGCCTGTGGGCTGCTTGCGGTCGGGGGGTCGGCAGCGGCCGTCAAGCTCTGGCGGGAGGTCGACGGGATGCCAGAGACGACGACGGCTGCGAGCGCCATGACTCTGGTCGCCACTGTCAGTCCCTCTCTCTCACACACACACACACACGCGCGCGTTACCTGACAGGGTGCTGATACGCCTGTGCGACGGGTCGCTCCAGATCTTCATCCTCGCTACCTCCGTCGTCGAACACTACTGCGCCCTGGCTCCATCCACCCTTCTGGGCTTCTACGACCTCGCCTTCGTCCTCTTCTCGTGCGCCGAGCTTCGGACGCTCGGGATGATCGGTCTGCAAGGGGAGAAGGCGTTTGTCGCGAAAGGTGTGGCGACGGGAGGGGTGTTAGCGATGCTCTTGCTCGAGGTCGTGCCCAAGCGGCGGTTGCTGAAGGACGAGTACAAGGTGCGTCGAAACACTTCCTCTTTCAAGGGTACTCGGACTGACAGCTTTGAACAATGGTCTCAATAGGGCGCCCAACACCAAGTGACGACATCGTTCCTCCTCAAGCCGTTCTTCCTGCACCTCCTTCCGCTCCTCTACACCGGCTCCAAACGCATGCTCACCCTCGACGACCTCCGAGACGTGCCGTCCCACATCCAAGCAACCCCAGCGAGGGACAAGCTCGAAGCTGCGCTCAAAAAATGCGATCAGGGTCATTCGAGGTACCTACTGAAAGCTTGCTTCAAGGCGTTCGCGGGTGGGTTCTTGGGCCCGATCGTTCCGAGGTTCATCATGCTGCTGGCAACGTACGGTGGGCCCCAGCACGTCAACGTCCTCTTTCGGACATCTAGACTGACCTATCGCCGTCGCTCGATCTTTCCAGGTCAAGTCTATCTGGTCCAGGACCTCACGCACCTCTTGTCCAACCCCCAGATCCCGGACTCAAGAGGCTGGGCGCTGGTGGGCGCGTTCATCATCGTGGGTCCTGCAGTACTTTCCCCAGTGCCCTCTTCGGTCTGCACTGACTTTATCAACCCTCCTTACAGATCTACGGAACAATCCCGATCGCCAACGCTCTATACTGGGAGAAGGTCTACAACGTATGTCTCTTGATTACTTGCCCTTGAAGCAACTCGACTGACCATCTGCGTCCGCTCTTCCCTTCGCACAGACGACCGTCCAGATCCGAGCCGCACTCGTAGGATCAGTCTTCTCAAAAACGCTCCGGTTGTCGTCTAGGGCCGCCCGAGAGGTCGGTCAGGGCGCAGCGACGACGTACATGTCGGTCGACACGGAGCGCGTCGTCAACGGCGTGCAAATCATGCACGAGATCTGGGCGTCGTTCGTGTCGATTGTGCTTGCGGCTGTTTTGCTGTACTACCAGGCTTCTTGGGCGATGTTTGCACCCCGTGCGTTGCTTCTCTCCAGTCGTATCCTGCCTTAGACGGCCTCGTTTCCCCACTGACGTTGTTTCTTGACCCCAAAATCGCGTCCTCTAGTGTTCATCATCCTCACATTCCTCTCTTTGACGACTTGCCTAGCACCGGAAACCGGGCGGAGACAGACGGCTTGGATGTCGGCCATTGACGCTAGGATCAAGCTGCTCGTGCGTTCCTTCTCTATTCCCGGCACACACCACGGCATCTGCTGACAGCGCTTGCTTCTCGATGTCAGTCATCCACCCTACACCAGCTACTCCCTATCAAGTTGTCCAGCTATGAAGCAACGTTGGCTGCCAGGATTACGGCGCTTCGACAGGCAGAGACCAACGCCCTTCGCGCATTTTTGTGTGTCCTCCGACGCTTTTCAGACGCTCAGGCTTCACCCTGACTATTGCGTCTGTCACTCTATCCTTCTAGCAACCTTCTCGGTGTTATCATCGCGTTCACCAACTCGGGCGCCATCTTTGCTGGCCTCTCGTGCATCGGAGCCTACGCCCTCATGCTTTACACAGGCGCATCGACCGATCCGTTGAGGGCCTCCAAGCTCTTCACCATCCTGACAATCGTCGAGCTCCTGTCGGCGCCAATCAACGTCATCGGCCAGGCGCTGCCGGTTCTGCTCGCCTCGTACTCGTCGTTGACGCGCCTTCAGGGTTTCTTGATCCTGGAGGAGAAGACGATTGATGGGGCGGCGGCAGAGACTGCGATCGACGACCACATTGAGGAGGAGGGAGAGAAGGAGGGAAAGATGAGGGTGAAGATGGAGGGAGCCTCATTCGGTTGGGACAAGGAGACAAAGGTGTTGGAGGAGTTGTCCTTCGAGTTAACGCCGGGAGAGCTGCATATGGTACCTCTCTTCTTCAAATCGCATCAATATCGAGCTGTGCTGACTGCCACTCCCAATCTAGGTCGTTGGACCCGTCGCTTCGGGCAAAACGACTCTGCTGTCGTCGCTCATGAAGGAGACGACTCTCTTATCCGGTCGGATGGTGGTCAACACTCAAAAAGTGCGTTTCTTCCCTTCCAAACCTCCCGCGACTGCTCCTTCATCGGGTTCCTCCGTCCCCTTGTCAGATCGCCTACGCCTCGCAGCGCGCCTTCATCTTCACCGGAACGCTCAGGGAGAACATCCTGCTCGACCAACCTTACGATGCGGCTCGGTTCGCAAAAGTGATCGAAGCTTGTGGCATGCATAGGGACATTGGACAACTGCCGAAAGGAGAGCACACCAAGTCAGTCCCAAGCTACCACTCATCTCGCATGCTTCCCGTTGACCTGGTGTTTTCTCGACCTTCCAGGCTTGGAGAGAAGGGCTTGACGCTCAGCGGTGGACAGCAGCAACGGGTTGTGAGTCCTCGTTCATTTGCTGCGCCGTTTCAAACAGGCAGAGGGCTGACAAGACCTTGTGTGCCTCGTTTTAGGGTCTGGCGCGAGCCGTCTATGACGAAAAGACGGATCTCTACCTTCTGGACGACATCTTCTCTGCGCTCGATGGAGAGGTTGAGGCACAGGTATTCGCAGGCCTGTTTGGACAAGGAGGGCTGCTTCTAGGCAAGGTCCGTCGCCCGTTCCTCTCGAATCGCCTCTGAATACCCCGCCCTGACTAACTGAAGCTCTGCTTAATCATGCAGACATGCCTCCTTGTAACCCATGCCATCCACCGACTTGCAGCTGCCCATCGGATCATGATTCTCGACTCTGGTCGGGTCACCCATTTCGACACCTTCAGCACCCTCCTCGCTCAAAACGTCCCTGTCGTCCAGTCCACTCGAGCGAACGAGAACGAATCCAGCACCAAGCAAGATGGCGGCGCCGACTTCAAAGCCATCGAGGCCGAGCGGGAGGACGAGGAAGAAGACGAGGAGCTAAAGTGGGCCAGCGAGAGCCAGTCCAAGCTCGAAGCGTACAAGTTCTTCGCAAGGTCGACTGGAAAGAAAAACCTCATCTTCTCCATCGTTCTTCTCATCGCCTACCCTTGTGTCAACATGGGAATGCAGGGGTTAATCTTCATCCGCACTTAATATGTAACTCAGAGGTGACTGACAATTTACCTTTCACGACCTCTCCAGATACCTTAAGGAGCTCTCCTCGGCCGTCAACCCCAGCTTAGGACCGTGGATTGGTGGCTACGCTGCCTTCTGCACGACCTCAGCCCTCACCATTGCCGTTGCCTTCTGGCATTTCGGGTCAGTTTCTGGCCTGCTCGCCTCCAGAAACCGGTTTTTGTCTGACGGCACGCATTCCTCTATTCTTTCCCCCCTCAGTGCCGTCGTTTCGACTGGTAGCTCAAGGGTCATCCACCGGGCTGAACTGGAGGGCCTGATGCGATCCTCGCCGAGCTTCATCCAGGTATCGCCTGTCGGGAAGATGTTGAATAGGTTTTCTGCAGGTGCAAGGACTCAAGCGCTCGGGTGATCTTCTGGGAGCTGACCAGCAATATTTGAACCTCGAACAGACATCCAGGAGGCAGACTTCCAGTTTCCGCTCTCGTGAGTCCCTTCTATGCCTGCCCAGAGGTCTCAGTTGGCCTGACTGGCTCTCACCTCTCACAGATTCCTGAACGTCGTCGTCCTCGGAGGCACTGTCACTGGCGCATTTGTCTTCCTCATCATCGCAACCCCGTGGCTAGCACTGGCCATACCGTGCGTTTCTTTTTTCGAACATGACTTCCTGCCAGGGGCTGACCCTGCTCTTTGAATCCTCCAGTGTCTTGGTGCCCGTATACTTCTACATTCTGCGCTTCTACCTTGCGACCAGCAAGCAACTCCAGCGCTTGGAGTCTGGGTCCAAAAGTCCTCTCTACACCCTTTACTCGACCGCCATCTCAGGCTTAACAACCATCCGAGCTTTTGGAGCGGTCCGGTTCTTCGACAAGCAGAGTCTCAACCTCCTCGACAACTCTCAAGGACCGTTCTTCTTCAGGTTCCAAGGTCGGATGTTTCTTGAGATCACTCTCGCTTGGGTGACCTCGCTCCTCGCCATCGGTCTCTCCCTGATCGCCGTCTCGCAGCGACACAGTACATCGGCCGGTTTTGTTGGGGTTGCTCTCTCCCAGATGGTGCGTCTGAAAGGCCTGTCCGAATTGCGACTCACTCACTAATCGATCTATGATGACTTTCAGGTCTCGCTGGGGCAGTTTCTGGGCTTCCTTCTCACGCAGTACGGTATGCTTGAGAACGGAGCAGTCTGTCAGTTCTCGATCAAGGTTTTTCTTCGCAGCCGGATGCTGACCCTCGTTTCGTTCGTCCAACAGCTATCGAGCGAATCCACGAGTTCGCCCAGCTGCCGCCCGAGGAGAAGACGTACCGTAACACCGTTCAAACTAAGCCGCTCGCCGCCGACTGGCCGTCCAAGGGATCGATCCGCTTCAAAAACTACTCGGCAAAGTACCAGTGCGTGTTCTTGCGTCTCGCACCTCTATGCGGACTGACGTCCCGTTTCTCTTTGTATTTGCAGGAGCGACCTGCCCGTTGCGCTCTCGCTCGACATTTCCATCGCCGGAGGTCAGAAAATCGGCATTTGTGGGCGAACGGGTGAGTTCCACGTCTGCCAGTGTGGTAGCCTCGGTCCCTTCTACTGACTCCATCCCCTCACCGCCCTACCTACAGGCTCCGGCAAGAGTACGACCACGCTCGCCCTCTTCCGAGCGCTCGATCCGTCACTCGTTGGGGGCTCGATTGAGATCGATGGGGTCGACGTCTCGGACATCAGTTTGCACGACCTCCGGAGTTCCATGAGGTAGGATTGAGTTGCTCTTAAGATCTCACAGACCAAGACGCTGACCGACTCTTGTTCGTTTGCTACGTTCAGCATAGTCCCGCAAGCGCCGTTCGTCTGGTACGCGTCTGTGCGAGACAACCTCGACATTGAGGACTTGCACTCGGACGAGGAGGTGTGGGACGCTCTGCGCAGTGTCGGCATGGCGGACGCCATCGCTGCTCTCGTACGTCCCATTCCTAAGCCGCTTATAGAAGTGCTCTTCGAGCTTACTGACCCTTCGACCCCGTTCCTTCGGCAGCCCAACAAGCTCGACAGCATCATCAAGGACGAAGAGTCCTTTTCGCGCGGCCAAGGTCAGCTCCTCTGTCTCGCCCGCGTCCTCCTCCGCAAGCGCAAGATCGTCGTGTTGGACGAGTCGACCGCCTCGATGGACTCTGAGACGGACGCAAAGATTCGGGAGGTCGTCGATACGCAGCTGAACGGAGTGACGTTGATTTCTGTTGCTCATCGGATTTCGAGTATTGTGGAGTTTGATAAGGTGCGCCATCCCTTTCCTTCCCTCTCAATCCCTCAGCAAGTGAGCTGACAACGACGCGTCTTTTGTCGGATCGCATCTCGCCAGATTCTGGTGCTCGAAGATGGACGAGTGGCCGAATTTGACACGCCAGCGACGCTCCTGGCCGATCCCGACTCGCGATTCTCCCGTCTGGCAGGGTCGCAGGGCATCACGTTGGCGAGCTTGCAGGCATCGTCTGCAACTTCGACACCGCCCAGCCCTCCCCAACTCGACCTGTAGACTGCTTGCTAGACGCGCTTGCGCACACCTGAAAAGATCTCATGTACAACCTCTCTCCTCAGATTGTTCCCTTTTGCGAGCAATCGACCGTCCCTCTTCCTGCCGACTTCTTTACCAAAACACAAGTTTCCAAAACCTGCTATTTGATCGAAGGGGGGGTTGGCCTTCCCCTTCGCTGGCAAACCGTCATCTCTCCCTTGAGGAGCAATCGACGTTTCATCCTCCTGCCGCCCGATTCCCCACCAGATCTTTCAACCGACCTTTCTACAAAATGCCCCCCCCCCCCAGTCATCCTCCAACGAGGCCAATTTAAAAGAGCCCGTCAAATGCGCCCTTGCTAGCGACCTTGCTCACGGGCAGACCCAACGCCTCGCTAACGAGCGGCGTCTTCTTGACCTGATAGTCCCCGATCAACTCATCGAACGAGATCTTTCCAACGGGAGCCGACTTGGGGGTGGAGGAGGCGACAAACCCGGAGAGGACGGCTCGGCGGAGCGAGGGGGCGTCCTGGGGTGGCGGAGGGGGCTTCTTGTCGGCTGCGGGCTTCTTGGAGTCGGTGGGGAGCTGGGAGATCACATTGAGCAAGGGGGCCGTGCGGAGGGGAGACATCAGTTGTTGATGTCACGGAAAAAAGACCCAAAGCTCGAGCAAGATGGGAGAATGTCGAGGGAAGGGAACTTACAGCGAACCGCTCCATGACACCCCTCTTTCCAGCCTTCTCGAGCGTCTCGGCCTCCTTGGTTCCCCAGACAGTCGCGACCTTGCCCATCGCCTTGAGCACATCACCCTTGGTTAGGTATCCGTCCCGGCCGGATCCCTTGAGGTTCTTGACCTGCTCAGGCGTGAGCGACGAGGTCGCCAGGAGACGCGAGACGGACGGGGCGAGCGGCTTCGCGTGCGAGAAGTGTCCGTGTCCGTGCGCTTGGGCTGGAGGGGCGGTCGAGGAGGACAAAGGTGAAGACTCTTGAGGAGGCGGGGGGGAGGAGATGGACTCCGAAGAGGAGGAAGCGGGGGTAGGGGCGGAAGAGTCCGACGACGAGAACTGGTCGGCGGAGAGGTTGGACATATCGTCCCCTTCCTCGACGAGGATACCGATGAGCTCTCCGACCTGGATACCCTTGGCACCGTCGGCCTTCTGCTCGCGGACGAACGAACAACCAAGACGGGCGTCAGCAAGCAGACTAGCGAGAGCTACTTTGAGCTCAGAGACTCTTTGAACGAACGATGATCTTGCCCAACACTCCGTCGTCCTGAGTCTCAACGTCGATGGTGGCCTTGTCGGTCTCCTGCAAAAGAAGAGAACGAGCAAATCTTCGTCGTCAGCGATGCTCAGACGGAAGAGCGAGGGAGGACACGCGGGTCGGCAGAAACGCACGATCTCGAGCAAGACGTCTCCGGCCGAGAAGGAGTCTCCCTCCTTGATCTTCCAGGCTGCGATACCACCCTCCGTCATGGTAGGCGACCTAAAGCAAGGAAAGCGACGCGAAAGGGTCAGTCTCGCTGGCGAGGTTATTGAGCGGGACGCCAGGAGGAGGCGGCGGAGGTTCGAGGGCCGCAAGGAGCGAGGGACGGACATGGCAGGGAACCGGAAGGCTGTCAAAAGCGATGTAAGAAACGAGCGGATCAGCAAGCGGACGAGCGTCTCTCTGCCAGGAAGGGCGTACGTACGTGAGGCTGCGTTCCTGAGGGCCGACGTGTGGATGCCTTTGGGCCGTTGGGGCAACGCGCATCGATTCCGTTCCGTAGCAGGGCACAAAGGGAGGGTCAGCTCCTCGTCGTCGCCTGTCGTTCGACAACAAAGCAAAGCGAGCAGACGTACCACGAGCACCTACGAGGGCCGTGCGGAAGAGGGTAGACCTGACCGACATTGCTGGAGAGAGAAAGAGTAGAGAACGGGGTGACTGTATGCGCTCTCCCTCTACTGCCGCATTTCGAGTTCCGTCTCTGCCCCCAAGCAGCCAGGACCGTACGACACCCGCATACACTTCTCGGATGAACATCAAGGCCCTGCTCGACAGGCCCTGCTCGCCCTTCTCGTCCACACAGACAGAGGACGGCGAGGACGAGCCCCAGGAGTGAGTCCCTTCCATCCCTCTTTGTACTGTCGCTTCGTTGACCGAGCTCCGACCCCTCTCCTCTCCCTCATTGTCCAGCTTCCCATCCGTCGAGCTCGAGGTCGCCCACTTCAAGGCAAAGTACCTCGACATCTACCGCACACTCCAGGACACCAAGGCCGAACTAGGTCCGTCCGAGCTCAAGCTCCCCTCGTTGTTCAGATGGATTGCGACTGAGGTGAGGCAACGCGCGCGTCGAGCGAGACAAGCTGATGACAGGCCGTGTTGATCGTCGCCTTTACAGATGATTTCCAGGCCTCGTCCAAAGAGCTCGAAGAGGAGCTCGAGCGCGAACTCGCCAGCACCGAGAGCGTCCAGGCCGACCTGCGAGCCAAGATTGTCCGGCTCGAGTCGGAGAAGGAGGAATGGAAGGTGCGAACCTCCTTTGCTTCGGTAGCAACTGCCCTTTCATCCTCCTCGAGGCTGACGACCAGTTTCTTCCACTCTTGACAATATCATCTACTAGGGAAAGTACCTCTCTGCCCAGAAGTCGCACAATCTGGCTCTCGGATCGCTCCAGAGGGAGCTAGATGAAGTCGTGCGTAGCCTATTCATCAAACTCCTCAACCCCTCCGTACTGATCTTGCTTCTCTTTGAACGGACAGAAAGCCGAGAAGGAGCGCTATCGTACCTCTCTGCGAGACCTCGAGATGGGAGTGGATGATCTCGAGCGGAACGAGCGGTGCGTCTCCCTCCTGTCTCGTCGAGCGCATACAAGCCTCCATGTTTGCTGACGAACGCTTGCGCGATCGATGCAGGATGGTCTCGAGCTCGCTTAGCGACATGGAGGCGAGGTACAACAAGGCCATTGAGGAGAAGACGCTGCTGGAGCAGGAGCTGATTGAGAACATTCAGGTTGAGGAGGAGATGCAGAGACTCAAGGACGAGATCAACGGTACGCATCCTTCTCCCTGCCCATCGTCCGCTCGCGCGAAACTTTCTGACGCGTTACTTGTTTCTGTGGGATTGATCCCTCGCAGACCTCCAGACGGAAGTATCAGTCCTCAAACAGCAGCGTTTCCTCCCTCCTCCATCTCCAACGCGCTCCGCCTCGCCTCCTCGCCTTCCCTCTCCTCCCGTGCGCTCGCGGTCTCGTACCGACTTTTCCGAGCCTTCTAAACCGACGGGCAATCAACAGGCGTTCATGTCGCCCGTCAAGGAGTCGTCGAGAGAGCTGTCCATGTCGGACTTGATGATGGTCGGGGAAAGGACACCCGAGGCTCAAGCCCCTTCGTTGCTCGACGAGGAGGACTACCCCCAGTCATCGCCCGAGCGGTTCGACAGCGTCCCTCTCCCCCCTCTGGCCGGTCCTTCAAAAGCTTCGAGGTTGCCATCCTCGCCAATGCCGCGATCGACGTCCTCGCCAGCGTTTGCCAGGCTCAACGCAGGTCCTTCAAGTTCGCCCTCGCGCTTGGCGCCCAACTCGCCCTCCGCCTTCCCTAAATCGACCACGGGTAGGAACCTCAATTGCTCGGCAGCATTTGCCAGTCCGTCGGTCGCTTCCCCCATGTCGCCCGTCGTCGTCCGCAATCGACAGCCCCTCGCACCCCGCACGCTGGCGTCGAACGCGACAGCCAAGACCGAACCCAAGTCGCGCGGTGTGCGGATGGTGAGCGACCTAGGCGAGCGCGTTCGGACGCTCCAGTCGCGCATCCAGACCCACCGCGACCCGGCGGTCTCCTCCACCAGGCGCAAGATCGCTACCCCGCTCAACGGTCTCGCTTCGCTCAGCCGGCCGTCGTCAAGGCAGTCGTCCCGATCTGAGGTGGAAAAACACGTTGCGAACCCTCGGATGAGGGCGCTGGCTGGAGAAGGGTCGATGGGACGCAGTCCGGTCACGCCTGGTACACCAGGTGCGGGCGACTGGGTCCTCGTCTCCGATGCCGAAAACTCGCCTACGCCCGCTCCTCCTCCGCCTCCTTCACCGCCTCGGTCAACGCTTTCCAACGGCCTGCGAAAGAGCGTCCGCTCGAGCAAGACGACGTCTTCTGCGACCTCTGTCCTCCCCTCGCGCCCAGGCATCCCATCGCCCCTCGCGAGCTCGAGCCGGATGGACCTCCCTTCCATGCGCCCTTCCTCGCGCCTGTCCGAGCGGTCCGAGCGACGGTCATCCGTCAACGGCGGTTCGTCCTCAATCCCTTCCCGACCGATCACGCCGACCTACTTGCCCCTCCCTCGCTCGTCGGCGTCGTCGTCCCGACCTTCCAGTCCGGCGCTGGGCCAAGCAGGACCCTCCTCCATCCACTTTCCCTCGTCGTCCACTTCCACCCGACTGGGATCCATCTCGACCCCCCGTCCGCTAGGCATGTCCTCGCGCAACCCCCCACCGTCGACGTTCGGCTCGTCGTACGCCTCGTCGTCGTCGGACGCGAGCGCGCTCAAACGGTCGACCCGTGGAACATCCCTCGTCGAAGCCCAAAACGGTCAACCAGCCCCTCCAACAGGCATCCCCTCTCCTGCACCTCGCTCGCGGTTGTCAACGGGTCGAACCTCGCTAGGAAACACCGCAAAGACCCGGCCGCTGTCGACGCCCGTCCCGCTCAAGGACGCACCGCCTGTACCAGTCGTGCCGTCCCACCTCGCCAGCAAGCGACATGCGATCTTGCCCTCGGCTCGGCCGGCGATGGGACGAAAGCGGAGCTCGACGGGGGGGTCGGAAGGCAGGTTGATGGGCTACCAACCTTGATCCGCAGAGGGTTTCCTCCACACTAGAAACGATTCTTCATATGAATTGTCGATGATCTATAATCTTACGACCAACTCCAGTTTCGGCGGTCGGGGTGATTCCTGCCCTTTCAATCCTGACTTTTACCCCTTTGAACCTCTTGTCGTCGTCTCAGCCTGCCTTTAGGAAAGGATTTTCGCCCGTGTCGCAGACAACCAGACTTGCTACCGGCCAGCTTGAGGCTCTCACGCCTTCCCAACGCGCCAACGCCCATTCTCTGTAGCACCTCTCCGAACTTTCCTCTCGACTCTCCGCCATCGACATCCGTCCATGTCTGCGGCGTACGCCGCTGAGTCCGACATTCACGGTGTACTGGGAGAGACAGGTGTCGAAGTTAAGGACGTCCGAGAGTACTTGCGGTCGTGTTTGGAGGTCGGCATCAGAGGGTGAGGAGACATAGACGCTGCGCGGGGCGCTTGGGTGAGAATGCTCGCAGAGCCTCTTCACTCGTCTGTGTTGGGTACGTGCCCTTCCCTGCGTTGCGTTCGGCTCTGGACGTATCAGTCTGACAGGTCCGCTGTCTTCTCTCACCCTCTCTTGATCAGCAGAGACGACGACTTTAAAAGCCTGACATCCCCCTCCACCCTTCGCCCTCCGCTCCTCTTCATCGACCCCTCTCTCAGACCTTCGGACTCCTACCGACGTCGAGTTAGTCCTGGCGCTGTTCTCGGGCGGTGTATGCCCGACGTCAAGACGGTCCAGCCGCAACTGCTTGCCGCTTGGATGGAAGCCGCACCTGAGGGCGTGCTGGAGGGCGAGATCATCCTGGTGCGAGCCACAACGTCAAAAGGTGGAGGAGCCCGTCGAAGATCCTGATCGAGCGGGTTCTCAAGTGCATCGACGCTTAGGTGATCATTGGATGACCGTCGCTCCCTGGACCCCACCAGCAACGTCCGATCCGGCAGCTCGCCCTCTTCCTTGACCGTCCAGCGCTGGACCCCTATCCTATCTCCTGCGTGCGAGCGACGCGAGACGACCAGCACTGGGCGGAGTTGGTGTCATTGCCGTCTGTTGAGTCTGTCGGCTCCTGACGCCGTCGAAGTCGAGACCAGCCATCCTTCCTCTTTGCTGAAGCCGCCCTCCCTATGGGCCACCGCTGACTTGCCGCAACTCCATTGCCGCATCCCCAAGCTCGAAGGGACCGAAAGGATAGCTGATGCTCGCTCCGTCTCGCCTGGTGGTGCACATTGTCGGGAGACCTCCTCACCAACCGTCACCTGCGCTGAACTCGACTGCCGCCGTCATCTCTCTTGTTCAGCAGTCCCAAAAAATTCTACTACTCCCCTTCCTGGGCACCAGCCAGATGCAGCGGACGGGGATGGGTTTAACCGGGCGACCGCGTTGAGGAGTGTCTCCTAAGTGTACGTCGCCAGTCTCATCACCTTCTCCGTCTCCTTCCTTGTTGATGTCATTGGCTGACGGGACTTACGAGCTTGTCCACTCTCTACTTCACTACCAGAACTGTCCTCACTTACAAGCTGCATCAAGACTTTCTCGCCCCGCAATCACAACTCTTTCGCGAGCGTACTGTCCTGCCACTCCTTTGAACCCATCTCGACCGTCTCTGTTCGAGTACTGACAGAGCACTCCTTCGTGATTCATGTTCTTGGCAGCGGTTCCTCTCTTCCCCTTTGACACCTCCTCCGACATCCACCCACTCTCCTGCCGCCCATCTTTTCAACGCCCGAGCGCAGTTCGTCCCCTCTCTTACGACGCCGACCCACACCACCCTTCTGACTCTACCCGACCCGGCGTCGTACCTTGTCATCCTCCAATATATATATTGGGGGTCAAAGGAAGTCGTAATGGTTGCGCTTGAGGAGGGCAAGATCGGCTGGGAAAGGCTCGTGAACAGCGTCGAGGTACGTTCTCTTTTCTCGACCTCGTTATGATCCAACGGACTGACACTCGTATCATCTCCTGATCGCTCAGTACCGACCGACTGAAGGCCATCTGCGGTCGGTACTGGAAGGAGCACATCCGCCCACGGGAGGACTCGCCAGGCACCCCGCTGTCCTGCATAAACCGCTAGCATCTCATACTCGCACCCCTCTCACTCGGGTCTGACTTGCTGTTAAGATCCGTTTCCATCCCCGGACGCTCTCTCCAAACTGCACGCACCTTTGCTTTCCAACTCGCTGTACAAAAGTTTCGAACAATGATCTCTTGTACCCTCATCTCCATCTGTCTATTGCTTCGTCTGATGTACCCGCACGCGCAACTGCTGTACTTATACTTCGTGTACCTCGAGCTCAGTCCCTCCGTCATGTTCGTACTTGGCTCTTGTCGGAGTTGGTCGTCCTCTCAACGCTGCTGCGACCACCCTTCTCTTGCATCTTGCCTGTCTTTCGTCGTCTCATACGCCCTTTGCGACCCCAGGACTGTTCTTCCTACCGGCTGCCCTGCTGAAACGATCCTCTGTAGGGCGAGGTGGGCCACTAATGAGACCACTTTGGCGGGGCCTCGTGCTCGACGTGCCAGCCCGTTCCTTGTCCCCCTCGACGTCCCCTCCCTTTCTATCCTCCCAGCGATAGCCTTCCAGTCAGCCTTCGAGGACAGCAACATCCACAGTCTCCTCTAGCCCCATCAGACCCTCAAGCGCTCGTTCAGGTTCTTCACTCGCAACGATGGACGCACCGAACTCGACCTACGCCCTGCGCGACGCCTTCCCTTACACCCAGCTCGTCTACCTCGCCCTCGCTCCCGTCGCCATCTACACTCGAGCTATCCTCTCGCAAGACCGACTCAGTGCCATCCGACAAACCCCTCCTTTCAAGTTTCCCTCCTCACCGACGGGCGAGCTCGCATCGGATGAGAAGCGGGCCGGTGCGCGAAGGAGAAGAGCGACGGATCGCACGCCCCTCCGATCGAGCAGTCCTGGAAGCGTTCAAGGGCCTTGGGAGGGGTTGTCTGCTGCGTGTTGCTCGTCGTCGACTTGCTGTTGCTTCGGGCGTCGTCAACCTGGCAAGCCGCGTGCTGGGCGGCAGGCGTGTCGGTCTTCGTCGTGAGTCTTCCCCAACCTCTGCTACCACTTCATGCGAGCTGACACCTTGGCATCGTCTGCTGCTTCTAGACATTACCTGGTGCGGACCTGATCTGGGAACTCATTGAAGGAAAGGAGCAGGCATTCGTCCGAAGCATCTCTGGATGTACATCCTCCCCCGTGACCCATGAAGGCTCGCCAAAGTTTCATGTCTGACCACTCCTCTTCTCTTCTTTCGCACCATTTGACAGTCGTCGTGGTCGAGACTCGTCGGAGGTACAGCTTGCTCTACTTCGTCGCCTGCAACCTTGCCGCCTTCGCCGTCGTCCCCTCCCTTCTCTACACTCCGGCTCTCTACCCTTTCGTCCCTCTTTCAATCGTGATGCTGGGTCGGAGTCCGACAGGTAGTCGCACCTCGATCAAGGCCCAGTTATGGAGCTGCATCCTCTCCGTCTGCACCGCGGTTGGCGGAGCCCTTGTCGTGCCCTTGCTAACCAAGCTGTCCAAGGGTCCGGAGGAGCCGACGGTCAAGCCCACTCTCAACGACGAGGCCGCGTTCAAGATGCTGCTTTTCGAAGCCGTCACGATCTCAGTCGTGACCGAGGTCATCCTCCTCATCACCATCCTCTACCGCTTTGACCGACACTTTTCCAACGGACGATCGTTAACCTCGAGCGCCAACACGTACACCGCTGGAGCCGATCGTAAGGTCGTGATCAAGTCCATGCGCCAGGTCCTGCGGGGGGACTTCTTCAAGGGAAACACGCCGACGCTCAATTACTTCAACCTGGGCATGCTCTCTCTTCTGCTCTGCATGTCCTTCCCCTCGGTCGCCGCGCAGCTCTTCTACTTTGTGAGTCGTGCCGGCGCGGCGCCCTTCGTCCGACCACGCACCGAAATGTACGTCGCTGACGATTTCTCCGTCCGGAGCGTCTCCCTTGCGAGCAGACCGACAAATCCGTCGCTCCCTGGGTCGGCTGCGGACGGTTCCTCGGCCTGCACCTGTCGCTCTGTGTCATTCCTCCGGCCGTTTACGCTCTCGCTCGATTCAGGGGGGATACCGAGTCGCTGATGGCGTACGAGGAGGACTGGGGGTCGGAACTCGAGCGAGACGGTGCGGAAGTGCGCCTGTCCGCCGATGCTGCCGTCTGAAGAGGGTCATGTAGGAGGTCGGACGCGCTGGATGGGATCGGTTGTACAAAGGTGTTTCTTGCTTCCAAGTTTGCCGTTCGTGTTGCGTGTGCAAGTAAGATCAGACCGTCTTTCACTTTTGCGGGAGAAAGCCACGTGGGAAAGGTATTAAGCATGTAAATCGCGTCGTGGATCGTGGAGTGGAAATCGAGCAAGATGGAGTGAATAGATACAGTAAACCCAGCGAAAGTAAGAGAAGAGAAAACTACGAAGAGAGAGAGAAGGTGATGAGGAAGTTGAGAGGAGGGCCTAGACTTGATCGGCGACAAGAACATGTTGTGCAGACTCGACGCTCTGCTCGGCGTCGACCTTCGCCTGTGCGGCGGCGTCCATCTTCTCCTTCCTCAGCCAGATCATGGCAGCGTGCTCGTGCTCGCCAGAGGGCACCCACCTCCACCAGTTTCTGCCCCCACCGTAGCGATCGGACCTATACCTTTCCTGCTTCAGATCGTCGCCCGACTCGTCCCTAACGGCACCGACGAGAGGGAAGACGGGCGACTCGTTGGGGAGCGTAAGGACGGGTGCGCGCGCGCCTTCGTCGAGGAAGTGAGCGAGGGGAGTCGTCGAGTTGGACTTTGGGCCGTGCGTTCGGATGGTGAAGTTGCCGTTGTAGGCGTGTGTTGGCCCCCTGGTCGAGTCGGGCTGCTGGGACGAAAGATCGATCCTCCAAGCTGACCATTCCGAGTCCTCCTCCACCTTCGGATCCACGATGGCTTCGGAGTCCTTGACGCAAGCGAATCGTGTGGTGATACGGACGTCAAGTCGCGAGACCATGTCAATGAAGCTCGATCGGAAGTCGGGGACGTCGTCGTAATATCTGGAAGGAAGAGAGACCTGTGGGCGTCAGGATTTGAAGTTCGACTCCTCGAGAGGCCGTCGGTACGTACACCTTGACGGGGATCTTGATGTGTTGGACCTCCGCCTTTGGGTCGAGCGCGACAGGTGGAGCCTGCTCGTACCGTCCGCTCCAGCTGCGTCGGTGAAGGCCACCGTCCCTGTAGGGCCACCAGCTCATTCCACCCTCCGACATGCTTGCCTCGAACTCGAGCTGCTCTGCGGAGGATACTCGAAGCATTCGGTGCTCGTTTTCGGATCGCGATTGCATGCCCTCGATCCATCCTTTCCCTTGGTTCGTCAAGTTTGCCTCGATAGCTCTGGGGAACTGCCTGGCCCAAGTCAGGTCGTCGAAGTGCGAGACGAGTGTCGTGAGGTTCAGCGACTGGATCTGGTCAGAGCTGTTGTCGAGCTTGTAGAGGGTTGCGTTGAGGTAGGTGAGCGAGTCCAGGACAAACGAGCGCGAAGTTGGCACGTCGATCTCGAGGCGGAACGACGTCATGTTGCCCTCATCCTGTGAGTTGAGAGCATGTCAGCAGATTTCTACAAGGTGCAAACCGTAGTTTCAGGTGGACGAACACATCGAAGTCCATTCTGCTGTTCGTCCGCCCATCGAAAGCGGCCGGCTCCGTGCCTCGGAGTTTCGAGATTGACGACGACCTTCTCGGTGGTCGACTTCACGTCGTCTTTGACGTCAGCAGAGCTGAAAGGGAGGAAACCAGCCTTTCCAGCGGGGTAGTGGAGCATCGAACCATTGTGCAGGGCGAATTGGAAGTAATACTGGAACTCAGACTCGTGGCTGATCATCTGCGTAGCCAGGAGAACAAAGACCCCATCAGACACTACACTTCTGACTCGGTTTGGGGGCACAAGACGCACCTCTCCAATCTGCGTCTCGAACGAGAAGCGGCTCGATGTTTTGGGCGGGAAGTTCGTGTTGGGCACGTGCAGCTCGAAAGGCCTGACGACGTTGAGCGGCAGCTGCTCGTCCTCTGAGAGAAAGAAAGCAATTGGTTCAACACGCGGACCATAGCAGATCCCCACAAGGAAAGAGACGTACCTGAGACCGACTCGAGCAAGAGCTGGGCATCAAACAGGACGTGCTCGGCACCATGGACTTCCCAGAGGTCGGGGTTCGAGATGATGCTGTCTGATTTATAGACGGAAAGGCAGTCCAGCGGATCAGCAAGAGCACAACAAGGAGCGAAAGTGAAGAGAGACAAAGGCGCACTGTACTCGGTCATCATGTCGTCGTAAGGCGAGGTGCGACGCCCAGGACCCCAAGAAGATTGGAGGTCGAAGATGTCGCCGCTCACACCAGAGTCCCAGTCCGAGGTCCACTCGGGCTTGACAGGAAAGACGGCGTCTTTCGCTCTGCAAGCGAGTCGGAGGCACAGGAATGAGCACTCAAGCTAGGGGCAGGGAGAAGAGCGGTGTAGCGGAGGAACGAACTTGAGTCGGACGATTTCTCGCTCCTTGTACTGAAGTCCGAGCGTCCACGACTTTATGTCCTTGCAGTCCGTTCCGTTGGCGACCAGGCGAGCGTCTCCGGCCGTCTTGAAGTTGGGCTGAGGGTCGGGCGCTCGAACCCAAGCTCCAATGTCGCAAGCCCACCCCTCCTCCTCCTC